>WMED01005969.1:0-18955 GCA_019650415.1 Pipa parva | reverse complement strand
AGCAAAATGCCGGGTCACGAGAGCGCATATGGGTTTTCATGACTGAAAACTAGTAATGGATTTCGCGCATGGCACTGCTCATAAATATTCATGAGGCGGCTACTTCATGACACAACATGCATTGTACTCCTTAAAACTAGTAAGCCTTACTAATTCTAAGGCGTACAATGCGTGTGGGTCCTTTTGGCTATATATTATTTAAAGATCACATGCTCAATTATCACATTTAATGCACTATCAAGCGTGCATTTGTTGCGCTTCCCTCACAACTAGGTCTTTTTTGGCTAATAGGCAGTTATATGGGTTATAGGCATATTACACACTAATGCAATACCTGGATACATCATGCTATAATAGTGCTGCTGTGTGCATTGCTTAGTAACTTGGCAAATGCACATACATATTTATGTCTATACACAACATATTACAGCACAAACCTTTTAAGCCTTTTAGAAATCATAACAAGGTATGAGCAAAGCCTAGGAATGCATACTGTTGCGCTGAGTGGAAGCGTGTTTGTAGAAATGTTAATGTTGTTGTGAATGAGGCCAAAACATAATTCCAGATACACAAACAGTACATTTTTAATTCTTTCTTGATGCAGTGGGCAGCACATCCTCCTCACCAGCACTGTTAGGAATACGTGAACCTCACTCTGGTTATGAGAGAACACAAGCGTCTATGCAATATTACAACAGCCAGGGAGAGCCCATATCACACAAGGAAATGTATAGCGGTAAGTGGGAAGCTCTACTTCCTAATGGGAATAAATTGTTGTGTCCAAAGCATGTGATCTGTTAAATCCGCATTCTGTCTTCTGCTCCAATCCCTTTACTGTCACATGATCAGTTTCTAAGATCCCACTTCCTTTCCTTAAAAAAATCCATCCTGCTAGATGTATAGGAATATTTTAACTTACTATTGTGAGATTAATATTTTTTAAATAGAGCAAACATACCATTGTTAATGAATTAATATAAAAATTCACTCTAAAAGAAAAGGAAAAAAAGACCAGAATATAGTTAAAACATTATTCCATTACCTTTGTGTCTGTACTTTTGCATTTCTGATCTGGGATTATATTCTTTAAAGGAACAGTTATGGGCAAAATTAAAAAAACAGCAACTTTTTTTTATGTTACTTACTAAGTTTTACTGAATGCATTTTATTATCAATTTTAAAAAAATCTTACCTGTAATGAAGTGCTGTACAGCACTTATGTTTTGTAGATTCCGTCTTCATTCTTTGCCGGTGATTCTAAGGCATCCCAAGTCTGCAGATCCCCTCTGAGAAGGTCAGCCCTCTCCAGCAGCACTGACAGTGCAACCCCACACCGGCATTTCCTATGTCAATATGTCTTCCCTTGATCATGTGCACGCTCTCCCATGTGACATAGGAAATGTCGGTACGGGGCTTCACTGTCAATGCTGCAAGAGGGCTGACCTTCTGAGAGGGGATCTGCAGACTCGGGATGCCGTAGAGTTGCCGGCAGAGAATGAAGATGGAATCTACAACACGGATTTTTTTTTTTTAATCGATAATAAAATGTATTTAGTAAAAATTAGTAGGTAACATAAATAAAGGTGTTTTTTTTTTGTTGTTGTTTTTTTTACATTTTGGCCATACTGTTCCTTTAAGCTGATGTTCTATACTGCTAGTCCAGTAGGTAATAACAGTATTATCTAGTGGCCATAAATTAGATAATGTGCACATTCCTACAACAAACACTAACATAAAAATATTTTTCATCACAATGTTCTTTTCTGTGCGTTGGAACCCATTTAAATACTTATTGATTCAGGAAAGTTAAGAATAACACAACGCTGTTTTAAAATGATTATTGTTATGGAACAGAACACATAGTGTTGAGTATTTAAAGTGGATAGAACACTAGCTGTTCTGTGCTGGCCTATATTAGAGAATATCTCTATGTTAATTAAACTAGGTAACTGAATAAAACACACAGTAATAGAATATTTTCCTGGGTTTATGTGCAGATGAAGGGAAGGTCACTGCAAACTACATTTTACTTATGTACTATATAACCTTTTCAATATTTACATTAGAGGACTGTAGAGGAACAAGCTATTTGGGGTGCGGGTGCATTAGGACTAATGTTTAAGTTTGGTTTCTGACCTATGGGTTTGCTGTTCTCTGTGCTACTGTATTGATGGGTTTGCAGCATTGGTTGGTCCAGAGCTGTGGAGGCTGGAGAGAGAAGTGCACTTATCATCCGTTGGTGCAGCTTTGTCCAACAGGAATGTTCTGCTTATACATATTAGAACATAGAGATCCATTGGACATAGTGGTGCCACTATATATACCGGTAGTTCTCCGTCAGTATAAATAACTATGTTTTTACAGGCAAATATTGGGAGGACAAAAAAAAATGAAAGAATGAGAGAGGGACAAAGGTGGTTCATATTTATATATACCACAAGGTGCCTTTTTCAATACATGATCTGGTACATTTATTTTTCTGAATGACATGAGTTTGACAGTTTTTCATTTTAAATAAAAGACTGGGGGAAAGACCAGTGTTGGAAATTAGTGGCACATAAATTTACAGATCTACTTTAAAGGTAATTTTTCTTATAGGTGCCAGTGCCTTGTCTTTCAATTGCATTTGGCTGATTGTTGAATTGGTTTAGGCTAAGCTGTATATGGAGCTTATGGACAGTTATTATACTTTGCACTGGGATAGAGCCATTGAACTTGTCGCCTCCTTCTGTAATCGTGTCTTTGGGCTACAGTAAGATTAAATGCAATTTGTCCACAATCAAATGAGACAACTCAATGAAAAGTAATTGAATTTGCCAGTCATGGATTGTATTGTGTGTGTTTGTGTCCACATTGGCATAATTGCAGTAGGGTTAAATAAAGATTTACCAGAACAGACTGCTGTTAATAGAATATATTATACATAGCTCCATTCTGATATTCATTAAACGATGCCTGAATTTTATAGTTTGCCCCTCCATGAGCCAATGAACACTCAAGTTTGGCCACCTAGATTGACTGCCTAACATTACAATGTACACTGCCATTCAGACCAATACTTTAATGAGTCTTCTCCTAGATGCTCTCTGGAGGTGAAGCTTGAACTGACAGCGATTTGTTATGCCCCATGTAAGTAATGGGCTGTGACAGTTGTTGCATTGTTCTGAAAAATGCATTTGTCAAACAGTAGTTTTTCCCTCCATCAGCCCAGAAAGGTTCAGATCCTTGTTGTATATGTTTGTATAATTTTATTTATAAAGCGCCACAAACATATGCAGTGCTGTACAGTTCAGAATAAAAATAAATTACAGACATGGGAAAAGTGCATTAAACAATACAGTATGAGACCACAAGGATACTTCACTTTAAGTGCTATGTTGTTGTTGACACAAGAGGTTGGAGGTCCCTGCCCCATAAAGCTTACAGTCTAAGTTGAAGGAGGTAGCAGTTTTGGGATCAGTTGGTTGGCTGTGAAGGTAATTTGCAGAGCAGAAGCATAATGCAGATTTTATCTGTGATCCATCTGTAATGGGGAGAATTTATCATCTTACAATACAACTTTTGTTTAACTGCTAAAATAGGTTCAGGATCTTCGTCCAGACTATTGCATCCAACTCCCAACCCACAGGGTGTGGGTGGAACTGGAATGGGTTAAACTACTGTAATAACTATTATTTGGGCTGAAGATTGAGCATCATTTTCACCCTTACTTAGATTGTAAGCTCCTTGGGGCAGGGACCTCCAACCTCTTGTGTCAATCACTACCTAGCAATTAATTAGATGTACCCTTGTTATATTTTACTTGTATTGTTTAATGCACTTTTCCCTCTTTTGTATTGTACTTGTATCGCTGAATTGTACAGCGCCGCGTAAATTTGTGGAGCTTTATAAATAAAATTATACATACATACATACCCTAACACAGTCCACACGCGCCAGATGTATCAATAAAAGCTGCCCCAACCTGACAAATGAATGGGCCAACGAGAAACGCCCATGCCTAATGTACAAATGTGTACATACAGAGTAAGAGTACTAACATACATATGACAGCTAAGCTAGCCAAAGCGAGTGTTATACAATGGAGCATCTTATCAATTAGAAAATCTCTACAGAGGCTAAAGACTTGTTAGGGCAATAAGGCAAACTGCTAACATCTTAGGCTTTCTTTATATGCTGAAAAAGTACCCATATTAAAAGTGACCAAAATAAAAGAAACTAAAGACATACATTGAATGTGTGACTGGTATAAAATAAAAAGGAGAAAATAGCAGAAAATACATAGCAGGAAGGTTGGTAGAGCTTTTCTGTTACTTCTGAGCCAGGTAGGGAGATATCCCTCATACCTGTGGCATTATGCTCTACATAGCTCATTATTCTATACCTCTTTGAATATGGGAAGGAAGTGAGGGCTGATCCTTCTAATTAGCTCTGCCCACCTTGTCTGTAAAAGGAGGGCAATTCTCTAGAGCGAAATATCCCTATCCTTCTCCCAGTTACATGTTATAAATCATACAAAACAATGTACCGTTCTTATATAACCAATTATAATTCATATCAGCAACGCCTGTTCAGGGACTTGCACATCTAGATTAATGAAGATGACGTGTAAAATCTCTCTGCCTCCACAACACTTTGGTCAGTCCTTTATCATCCAATGCACTGAAACTGGCATGGCATGGTTTAATTGGTGTAATTTGTCCCTGCACTATACATGCCATACTTAACATTCTCAAAATAATCTTCCACTCCAGCACCTGTGTAAATATCTTCTGAAATTAGGGACTGGACAGTTCATTGGTGAAAAGGTAGAGGTTCCATCTAAAATAGTTTCCAGTCTTCTGGAGTCTAAAATTGCAGTCATACCATATCCATGATCAACACACTTCCAATTACTTTATGACTGCTACCCATTTATGTTATGATGAACTTCCCATTCAAATTCTACTAGAAACAGCCAACTGTATCCACCAGCTTCTCACAGAGCACTTAACATCAGCTTTTCTAACATTGCTGTAAGGGAACGTTTCCAAAAATCAAAATGGTCATTTCTTTCTTGCAAATGTAAAGGAGAACTAGATTATACATTTATACGAGGGAATTGTTTTCTCAACTCTTTTGTGAGATTTTTTCAGCTTCAATAAGTGACATAGAGACCGACAGATTGCGTGCAGTGCTGACAGAATCATCAATAGAAAAATGAGGCATGTTATATGGTGATATGATCAACTGTATAGTGCTGAAAAATAGTACATTTTACCTTTACACTAAAGATTCCATGGTGAGGCAAGTCATTTTAATACATACGTGAATGGAAGGTTAGGAGAAAAGTTATATAATGGGAATAGCCAAGTAGATAAATATAGAGAAGTCAAACAGTGGAAGGGGTATGTAAGACATTGTACGAGAGAAAAACCTGGGAGTGGTGGGTGGTTTAGAAAAATGCATAGATTTCTAACAGATATTGTTCTATATTATTCATTATGAATTGTTAAATGTGAGTTCCCAAGCTTGAACAGGGTTGTTGTGTTTGACACTAAAAGAGAGCCAGAGGGCATGATGTAGTAGTAAAGGGTACAGTAGCCATCTATTGCAGGAATATGAATTTATAAATGTTTGATACCTAGAGGGATAGCATGATTGGACAGGTAATGGGGCACAACAATGATTTAGGAAATGTTTTCTGATCAAAGTCTGACTTGCCTCTTTGTTCAGGGTTTGATATAAAAAACCATAGCCACAGCTACCTAGAGAAAGGGTCCCTGATGAAGTTGCGGCTAGCAACGAAACGCGTTGGACTGTCACCATCTTTGTCAATTTTATTGTACATGTCTGATAGAAAGATGTTCTTATGTGAGTATAATTTTACCGATTTTTAATAATAAAAATATCGCTGATTTTACTCTGAGCGTTTTTTATGTTTATGGATCGTTATACAATGGTGTGAGCTGAATCTGGAGAACCCTGGATGTTACCATTCATCTTTATGGAATTTGTTTGGAATCTGATCTTGGATGAATCCATGTGAATGGGAGATATCTTTTGTGGCAAATACAGCTTTTATTATCAAAACGATTGAAAGATCAGTGCTCTGGTAAGCACATTTATTGGAGGATTACGGATACAGCACGTTTGGGTTCATTCACCGTTATTGTGTGTTTCCATTTTTCAAATACTTGAATTAGACACGATTTGAAAATTCTCTATCATAGACTGGACATTTGAGTCTTTCTGTTTATTGAGATTTATCGTTTAATACACTATGTAGTGTTTTTTGTTTGCGCCCCTTTCTCTAGGTAGCTGTGGCTACGGTTTTTTATATCAAGTTCTGTATTGGATTTTGAAGAGGCTGCATTCTGAAGAGACTTTTTAATTACATAAGTGTTCAATCATTTATTGTTAAAAATTTTTTCGATTACTTATTGCGCAGTTTGTTTAATAGCTATTTTTTAGCTAAAAATCACTCTTTGTTCAGGGTGTTTTTGCTGACCGGGCAGAACTACACTTAATTGGGGAAAATGTCTGAAATTCGCATGTTAGCCAATGATGCTCATAGTCTGGTTTGTGTATGGAATCACACAGCTGTGTTACATATTCTTAATGATATCTATCTAGTGTTTTTTGAGATTACTCACGATGCTAGATAAAAGACCAATGTACAGATTGTTTTAAAGCAAATTATCTTGTTCCTTTTAATACTATAAACACATGGCAAATTCCTAACCTTGCTTTTTTATCTACACTGAATCTTATCTGCCACCGAAATGCTCATTTGAAAGAGATTATTGTCAAACACAATGCTCCATTTTGAAGTTACAAGCACCGTAGCTGCCAGTAATACCATTTATTATGTTTTGCTACTTGGTTTAAATGTGTATTCCAGTGTAGAACACAGCAGAATTGAATGGAATAGAAAGTGTGTTCCGCAAACTGATTAGTAAGTAGAAAGGGAAGGTCATTTATCTGAGAACTGCTTGGTTTTTCACAGGAATGTTGTTCTAAAAAGACCGTAACGGCAATAAAATTAATGAAACTCCTATGCATTTATACCCCATATATATTTTATTTCTGCCTCTACAAATTCTGAAAGATTTCTACAATGCACTTTTTACTTTATTGGGTTTTCTGAATAATGTGTTTTCTAATCTTCCATTGAATAGATTTCGGGCAGTGTCACGATATTCCTTATGTAGAGACAAGTAGAGTATAGGTGATACCTTTTATTGGCTAACGGAATAGATGGGAAATGCAAGCTTGCCATGCCATGCCTGAAGGAGAGACCCAAGTAGACTGGAAATCTTGCATTTACCATCTATTCAGTTAGCCAATTAAAGGTATCATCTATACTCTACTTGTCTCTGCTTATATCTATAGCTAACACGGTGCTACACTCTACTTGTCTCTGCTTTTATCTATAGCTAACACGGTGCTATACTCTACTTGTCTCTGCTTATATCTATCTATAGCTAACACGGTGCTACACTCTACTTGTCTCTGATATGCCTTTTAATCACACAGGCCATTTTATGCAGTGGCACACTATTACCTTGAGTAACTAACCAGGCATTAGTCCTATAAATGAGCTGAAATTAAGCCAATATGTGGATTTATAAACTACAGAAACTGAACAAATAAAACAAAGACGCCGCCAGCTAATACAAAAGTGTGCAAAAAATCTTTATAAGTCCATTTATGCAGCTAAAGTACTATTATATTGGTAATAAATAGATAACATGCCATGAATGTGCTACCAATCAACAGGGTAAGGACACAGGTATAGTACATGCAATGCGTTTCTATGTTTACACTGGGAGTAGGTATGGCCCCATACAATGTACATAAACCAGCAATTCCTTTTTTTCTATTATATTAACTTTGTTTTTCTTCCTTGTGGTTGCAGCTAAGTAAACAAACCCCTGCTTAGTTCTTGTGTTTTTTTTGTGGAAATTTAGATATTATATATTCACACAGTGCCATAGAAAGACCAATTTGGCTGCAACCAACGGAAAACTAATTAAAATCAGGAGTTGAAACATAACATTATTACACGTTTTCCATACAAATAACTGGTATGCCAAGCTTTCCTATGATGAAATGTGTAATGTAACTAGCGAGCACGCATCATTGTGATTAGTTTGGGCAGACCCCTGACACGGGGACATTGTTGGATCTGCCTGGATTTTTGTGCGCTGCTTGTTGTAGTGAACCCCTATTCTTATTTAGCTATCACTGTGGCCTGTAGCACGTTTACTCCAGTAGCCATTGTATAGGTGGGGCAGTATATAATGAACAATACATACAGTGCATCCAGCCATTTCTGTATGTAAAACAGCATGACTGGTTAGTGTTTTGTTCAGGGACCAATAAGCACTCTGTACACTGCCCAGTGTTCAGTTTACCAGCTGCTTTCATCAGTGCCCAGAACTGTTTCTGTGAATCGTTGCCATTGCTGCACTGTCCAGTGTAAAATAGTTATCCTGGGAAGGCATTAACTCAAGGTATATGTTATGATTGCCCATGGTTAGCAAATTGCCACCAGCTGGGCTTAGGACTTAAGAGTAGTACCTACCAATGTACACAATGAGGGCCTATATAAAGCAAAGAGAGAATTTGGCTTGCAGCCCATTTACAAGTGTACTTGGCCTATTAAATCCTTGATTTTATTGGTTTTGCTTGTGAAGCTATCCATGCATTTGTTATGAGACACTCGTAGTAGAAATTCCAACGGCAAGTACTGAGGGTGTAATTCAGCATGCAGCGAAGTGAGCTCCGAATCCTTCGGCTCACTTCACAAATAGTGTTATGCGCTCGCTGATGTCCTGCACGCGGACATCAACGAGCGCATTAAAGGGATTCCCGTCTCGGCGAGGCAACTCTTTTGGTCTCGCCGAGACGGGAATCCCTTTAATGTGCATGCTGATGTCCGCGCGTAGGACATCAGTATGCGCATAATACCATTTGCGAAGTGAGCCGAATGCTTCGGAGCTCACTTCGCTGCATGCTGAATTCCCCCCTGAGAATCTACAGTGCAGTATACATGCAGATCATCTTGGAACACAATAAAGGTTTCTAACCCAAATAAGATAATTGCTTCTTCTCAGTATACCCTCTGCATCAGATCAGAGGTCTTTATTTCATAGTCATCTTCTAGTTTAGGGCGAAGAAAAAGAAAATCAGCTCTGGATATTTCAGCAAGTGATTGATTCTTTAATATTAGCCATAGGATGTAGCATGCTGATTTCTCTATGCCGTACTTGTCAGAGGCATCATAGAAGTAAATTATAGGCCATGAAAATAAAACCTGCTTCTTTTTCAGGGTCCAGCAAGCAATCGCCAATCTACATCAGTTCTTATTCATCACCAGCAAGAGACCAGAATAGAAGGCAACAGGTGAGATCGGTTTTTGTTTTAAATATCCGTTTCTAGCACAGGAGAAACCTAGAGAAAAGTTTGTGGTACTGTTAAAGGGATTTCTTAGACTATTGCATAGTTTATGTCAAGAATCCCGTCCATTAAGCAAAGGGAATGCTGTGTTATTGCTAATTAAGGAATAGCCTTCTGCTCTACTGTCAGGTATTTTTTTTTCTGAGCATTAAAAGCAATTTTAAGAGACAGAGTTGTATGTAAGCAAGGATAAAAAGACATATACAGCGGAATTTGTCAGCAAGCTTTAAAAGGTCTAGAAGTAACTCATAGCATCCAATCTAAGGTTTGCTTTCATAATTATGTTTCCCTAATACCATGATATGCTATCTGCTGATTGGTTGCTACTGTTTACTAGACATCTGTAAACAATAGCCCCTATTAATGAATTTCCCTAATAATCTTTTCTATAAACTGTTTTTAGAAGTAAGTTTGTTATAGAAAACGTTGTACATTTTAACAAGCATGTAGAATAGCTAAATGTATGGATTTCCCATCTCCGTTTTGTTACCTTGTAAAATGCTGCATAGCATGAATCCCAATTATACTGCAGCAGCCCCAAGTCATGTCCACTTACACTAAAAAAGCCCAGCTACATTACAAAAAATATAGCAATTTTTCCCTTTACAATGCAGAGATGTAATATAGTGCTCAGTCAACTTCTTACCAAACACAGAACATTACTTAAAATACATACTTACTCGGATGTAATACGGTGCCCAGTAGACTTGTACCCACACCCAGTGCATTAGTTAGAATACTTACTCAGATGTAACACGGTGCCCGGTAGACTTGTACCCACACCCAGTGCATTAGTTAGAATACTTACTCAGATGTAATACGGTGCCCGGTAGGCTTGTACCCACACCCAGTGCATTAGTTAGAATACTTACTCAGATGTAATACGGTACCCAGTAGACTTGTACCCACACCTAATACATTAGTTAGAATACTTACTCAGATGTAATATGGTGCCCAGTAGACTTGTACCCACACCCAGTGCTTTAGCTAGAATACTTACTCAGATATAATACAGTGCCAGCAGGATTTGGAGGAAGGCACAATTTTAAAGCTATTTCCCAATCAAAAGACAGCACTGCATTCTTTAAGTTTACTAAATTGGTCTGCAGTTTATATGGGCTTATAGTGCCTGCATTTAAGTTCCATAAAAAACACTACATTGCAATTTCAGAAAGACAATTACTTTACAATTACTTTAATTTACTGAGCAGCTGGAAAGTATAGCGTTGTCTTTCCGTTCACTTGTATAGAGAATGATCTTTTGGGGCCCATACATTTTTCTGCCAATGTCCTAAACAAAAAGTAGAACAGCCGTAAGCTGTCTTTTTCCCTGTATGTAATAAAACTGGCTAATGGGGATTCCCTCCGTATCTTCTGGGATTTGGTTTAGAGTAACAGCAAACATAGGAATGGAGTGACACATAAAGGCAAAATAAAGATTTAGTAGATATCAGGCAACTGTTGAAGAGGATCTTCACCTTAAATGAATGTTTAGTATGTTGAAGGCAATGTAGAGAAATAGCAGTTGGATTTTATTTTGTGTGTGTATATTTATTTACTGTTTTTTTAAATTAATTTTTGAATTATTTGCTCTGCTTGATCTTTATTGGTTGCCATTGGTTACTGACTTTGGCAAACCATAAGTCAGTTATTCCAAGCCTTAATATTTTTCATGTTTTCCCTTCATTTCTACTATGACCTTGTTCTCTCTATCTCTCTACTAGTGTGAGCTTCGCTGCTCAGTTGCTAGTTTAACTGACCCTAGTGAACAAAAGGCCATTTCAGTGTAATATACAAGTGAAGCTTGGAACAAAAACTTAAATAAGAAACTAAATAATAATGCAGTTTACAGGTTGTAGACTGGCTAGTGATATAAAGGCTACAACTTCTCAGCATAAGTCTAATAAAGTAACTGTTCCATTTGTTACTAGCATCACCAGCTGTACTATAGTCATGAAGACTCATATAGGAAAAACTATGATGCATACCGATTGTATTTGCAGTCTCCACACAGCTACGAAGACCCTTATTTTGATGAACGCATCCACTACACGACGGCTGCAGATCAGAATGCGCAATATGGACTCAAATCGACCACAAACTATGTAGACTTTTACTCCACTAGAAGACCTTCCTATAGATCAGAACAGTACCCAGGGTCGCCGGACTCATGGGTGTAGGGCAACTAAGAAGTTGGTTCAATGAACTGTGTACTAACAATCATGCTTGATCTGTTTTTGAATGGCCTTATTTTTTTTTAATTACTTTTATTTTATTTTTTTTTTTCTCTTTTTGGGGTGGAAAGTGAAAGTGAAATAGAAGAAAGATCGTGGAGAGGCATTTATTTTCTTACTTTTCAGAGGGATTATTTTGAATGAGAGATCAATAGAATCAAACTGAGGGATATATATATCTATTTTTTTGCTATGTTTAGATTGTAGCTCTTAATACTAGCTCTGTAGTTTGGTGATGGTTCAAGCTATGTGACAAGGGTATGAGATTGAGGAACATGATTTTGGGAGGGGGAATGGTGTTGGTCCTGCCTTTTTAATTTTCTTTTTCATGTGAATAAAGAGTCTTGTTGAGATAGATTGTACAGATGCAAATGGTTTAAATGGACTGCTTTCTTTCTTTCCTTGCTACACTGTTGGGATTGTATGCTATTCTGTCTTGTATATTTATCTCCCCTGTGTAAATACAATATTGCCATAGCGGTTGAAAGTGCCATCATTTGTATTGCTGTTGTCATTCTGAATCATTGGAAAAGCAGAATTATAAAATATATAAATGCTAAATAAGGAATAACATTTTTAAATAGCGGGATTTCATAACTTTTAGGCGGATGTCAAACCTCCGACCTTCTACCTGCAAATTTGACACCCCTGCTATGAATTAACATTATTTTTTTTCCATTCCCTGCCTCTTTCATACAATGTTTCACTGCCATTTTCTATGCACATGAAAAGACCAATAAATGTGGAAGAACCATCCACAGAAATCAGGCCATCGTCTGTCTACATTTCTATAACTGTGATTGGGTTGCCACATGTTTGTGTCGAACTGTCAATGCTTGTGGTTGCTTTATATGTAATACATACCTGCAAGTGTGCTGGTCATTGGAAGGATGTCAAGAGCTCATCACGCCCTGAAGTTTTTCCTTTTGATTTGGGTTGTTTTATTGTGGGATATCTGATCATTTTATTTAAGCTATCTCAATTTTAATATTGCTTTCCAGTCTTATATTATCAAGTACAACTCATTTCTGGCCAGGTCTACAATAAAGCATTATGGGGGGAAACCTATAAAATGGCATTAATGTAAAAAATGACTGCAAAGTAGTTTTGAGTCGATTTATTAGCAATGTGTTAGTTCATTTGTGCGCTGCCGCACCCGTTTTTTTTTCTTCACATTTTCAAAAATCAGTGTTTAAGACCAAACACAACTGATGTATGAAGCTTTGAACTAAAATGAACACACCTGACAGAACCCTGGTCATAGGCAGACACATAATTGTGTTTAAAATGTTAGCGAGTCCCATTTTGCGTCCTTTTTTACATTAATGACTGGTTTGTGTAAAAAAAAAAAAAAAAAAAAAAAAAACTTGGCACAATCAGAATTGGAAAAATATATATATAATCCGGCACTCCAAATCGATCTATTAAAATCTCCTTTATTTCATCACATGGGTCATCTTAAAAATAGCTTTTAAAAAACATCGAGAGGTGCCTACACGTTTTGCGTGTGGTGAAATAAAGGAGATTTTAATAGATCGATTTGGAGTGCCGGAATATATATATATATTCAGTTTGCTGACGGCCTGTCTTTTTTTTTTTTTTTTTTTTTTTAACATCGCAGTAACACAGCTTGTTTCATTTGTCCCTGTGTTCCCTGGGAAAAAGTGCAGCGCGGCAAAACATTTTGTGGCGCATTTCTTACAATAAGAATTGCCCTTATTCTGCTAGACGCAGGTGAAATTCTAACTGGGAGTGGGTGGAATGCTGCATGTAGGGCAATGGCCACTTCTGGTGGGTCATTTGTAGAACTCTCAGCACTTTGAACATGGCAAGCAATAGGGTCACCAAATAGTGGCTAATGCTGAGCTTTAACTTGGGGTAAAAAGTGCAGCATTAAATAATGCATGTGTGGGTCTAGCCTTGCAGTATGTACAGTGTTGGCACAATATGCCATTCCAAATGGGAACGTTGTACTCTTTGGTGTCATTAAATTAATAAATAACCAGTAACACCAGAAAGAATAAGCACATTTGCAATTTCGCTTGACATAGCAGTATTTAAGCATTCTCACACCGTACTTGTGGAAATGTTATTTTTCTGTTTTATTCTTGATTTGATTGTATTTTTGCTTATTCACTCTGCTTTTTTGATTTGTATGGACACCCCACTCCATGTAATTGTTTGCTTTCACTGGAAACCATGTATATTATGGAATAATGCCTATTCTTGAGTCGCTCACAAAAGTCTGACAAAGTTAATGTATTTTAAAATAAAATGGGAATATTTTCTAGAAACCTTTCAGAATAGTTGAAATTGGAGAATAAGCAGCTTTTTTAAAAAAAATTAAGGTGAATGTTCCATTTATCTCTACTATCACAGTTTATTCAGTAGGGGAAATTATGTATAGTTTAAATGATAGACCCAAAAAAACATACAACGTAAATCATCAGAAAAGCAATATACCAGCAATTTATTATTGAATTGTGGGCAATTCATGCTCATTCTTACATGGCAACATATAAGGTAAGGTTGGAGAATAAATACAGAATGAGTGACCAATGATGTAGGTTGCACAGATTGAAGGCAAACTAATGACCAGAACATAAAGAAAGAGATAAAACAATCATAGACTGCATTAAGGGAGAGCAAATTACTTGGTAAAATTGAGTTGGAAAATAACATGGGCATTATTTTAGCAGTAAATTGCCTGCAGCTGTATGCCGAGTATTTCCCAGCAGTACGCAGGTAAGTAAATAGTATGTTTTTATTACAAAGACCCACTGCAGCGATAATGTCTTGTTTTCCAGTAGTTGTTCTTTGGAGCAATTATAAGGCTTGGACGTTATTGAGATATGTATTGCACAGCTGAGGCACAAGGGAGAGGTGCTTGAAAGTAGTAGGTGTCAAAACCTGGGATTGCTGCTGTTTTTTTTTTCTTCTTCAAGAATCCCTCTTATAACTGGAATTGATCCACTACCCAAATGGCAAGCTTTCAAAGGAGGAGTAACTAGCTTGACAAATTCATACACTGAACAAATGTGACTTGTCTGAAAGGGAAGAACTGGAAGTGGATTACACAGCGTCTATCTAGATTGTAATGCGCAGCGTTTTTGCAGGGACTGCAATACATAAACCGCTTAGCTGTTATGTAAAAGGGAGATCAAAATGAATGATTATGATTTTATACATGAGCTAAGCAGAAGAGCTGTAAGTCTTATTTTTCAAAGAAGTGAATCATTTAATATTTGCTTATTCACACCTAGATTACTGCGCTGTTGTTAAGCGTATGAAGAAAGGCCGGGCACCACAACTGCATCAGTAAAATAACATGTTTATCGAAAAGTTAATAAAACATAAAAGCGTGTGATACCCCCAACACCTCTTACCTATATAAGAAGTAGAATGTAAGATGGATAGTTGCAATGTTAAGAATCTAGACCAGGGGTCACTAATAGGCGGACCTCGGCCCGGATTCAGACAGAGATGACGACGCCTTATGCGGACCCAGCTGGAAGCCAAAGCCTCAGAGCATACAGTGCCATAAACTCCACCAGGCTTTTTTTCCGCTGGTGGAGCGCTTCAGTTACCAAGGAGGGAATCCTGGCTCACTCCCTCGATGATCTGGGGAGCACTCATGTGACCCGATCAGTCACATGAGCCAATAGAAGACCGGGAGCACATGTGATCAGTGCTCCTGGTCTCACTTCCTCATTCGGCTGTGTGCAATGGCAACCACAGCCGAATGAGGAAGCATGCTGCGTACTCTGCTGGAGGGGGGTAAGTTGAAGCCCCCACCAACCCTCCCGACCCCCCCCCCCACAGCCACCACTGACGCCCCCGGACCCAACCTATTGCCCCACACAATAAAAGCCCCTGACTTGCTCTCTCCTGCCCCAGATGTGCCCGCCTCAGCCCCTAATTTGCCCTTTCATGCACCTGAGGTGTACCCCGCTCCTGATGTGCCTCCTCTTCCCCTGATTTGCCCCCCACCCCTTATTTGCCCCTGACTTTCTCCCTAAGCCACTAATTTGGCCCTCCAAGTTCCTGCTGTCCACCCCTGCTCCTGGTTTTTCCCCCTCAGCTCTTGGCATTATGAAATATTGCCGGATTGAAACTTTTGAAATTTTAATTGAATACCCCTGATCTAGACTAATGATGAAAAAACATCAAGTTTGTATTATATTTTATTTCAAATTTCAAGTATAAGAGAATTGCATGCAATGTAAAAATCTACATCAATGATGATAAAATGATTATTTTGCAACATATTGTTATATTTCAATTTTCAATAAAAAATAAAAACATAAAAGCAGGTATGCACACCAATCCTATGCGTTTTGTGCATCAGTAGCGCTTCATCATAGATAAGTACTGTTGTTATCTAGTGGCAGTTTAAAAATATCAGTACTGTACATTAATGTTCATTTTGGCTTTTGTGTTTATTGTATTGATCAATAAAGTTTGCAGATAAAAAAAAAAATGGCAGCCAACAAGCTTCACATCAGAAAGTAAAACAGACCATGTAAAAATGATCCATTATATCTGTGTTAAAGGTAAGCAGGTGGTGCCAGCCTTGTAGAAGGACAATAAATGCCCATAGTATGCAATGATCTCTCTGCTGGTTATAGCAGGTATTTTCACATATAACTGTATGACACCAGAGAATTCAGCACAACTCCTTTTGAAAATAAAAATTAGCATTCAGGGCAGTACTTCCATCTAAAACCCCTTATTGTGTCTAAGCGCTCTCCCCTTATATTATACACTCAATTCTCACAGAAAGGAAAGTTAAATAGATGTAGTCTGCTGTATGACATAGCCAAGCTGAGAAGTCTTATACAAGTCCTACCCACAGGTGGTCCATGAGGCTTGTGTCCCAGCATGCAGTGGGAGCTGGAAAGCTACAGATTTCTGTGTTTGTGGTTTAGTCCTGGTTTTCCAACTCCCCCTAAATTCTTTCTGTGTAGTAAGGAGGGGCAGCAGCAATATATACTGTCTCAAACAAAGCTGGGGTTTAAAGGTGGTTAGTATTGCATGTGCCATTTCTCCCTGTTCCAAATTAGATATAAAACTGATAACTAGTATAAAGAATTAACATTATGTTTACTGCTTGGTGATTGCTGGAGTTTTGTGTGATTTCGACATTCCATGTGTCATCACTTTACCCATGTTGTCAGTTCCCTGAGTGATCAGCATATATCCATCCTGCTTTCCCCTTGCTTTGCCTCATTGAGACTGTGGTGATAATGTAGCCTCCATTTGTTGCCAGTAAAGGGAACAATATATGTACAGAGATTTAGGCCATTATACCACTCAAATAGAGAATGTCTGTCGCACTTCTTCTCATTAGATTGCTCCCAATCTTGGAAGACCTTCTACCTAAGGATTTTATGCAGAATCCATTGAGCTTACATGTCTTTACTTTATAATACATCCACCTGCGGGCATATGGCATCTTTTATCCCAAGCGATGGGAAACTTAAAAGAAACTACTTGCTGATCCATGCTCCAGTTTCCAAATCTTATGCCACATTTCATTGTCCCATCTCCTAAAACTGTGGCATCTCTATTACTATTCAAATCATTCAGGGGGTAATTCAGCATAGTGCGAAGTTACCTCCGGATCCTTCGCATCACTTCGCAGAGGCTGTTATGCGCTCGCTGATGTCCTGCACGCGGACATCAGCGAACGCTTTAAATGTATTTCAGTCTTGCGAGGCGACTCAAGTGGTCTCGCCGAGACTAGAATACCTTTAAAGCGTTCGCTGATGTCCGTGTGTAGGACATCAGCGAGCGCATAACAGCCTATCCGAAGTGATGCGAAGGATCTGGAGGTAACTTCGCACTATGCTGAATTCCACCCTCAGTCTCAAGTGATGAGATACACAGCCCAGGACACTTCTTATTCCTGTTAGTCATTCTGGGTAAGGTCTACACTGCGTATAATGACATTCTCTATTTGGCTGCATTATCTAGCATTAAAGCATTTGCTTTCCTCTCTTAGGAAACCTGGCCAAAGTCCACAGTCCTGCATGTCACATGCTTCTCTATACCATCATTGGCCACATAAGAAGCCCTGTAATTATGACATGTGCACAGCATTTCCCTCCTGTCTTTTTTAAAAGCTTCAGTTCTCATGAATGACACAAGTAGTTAAGGTAACGGCCCTTGTGGCAACTGAAAGAGCTTTGTATGTAATGAATGCCTTTGCTATCTTTGCCATGATACTTGGTTACACACAGAGAAGAGGTCGTTTTGAGCTTAACACAGTCTAACAGGATATGGAGGATCTAAACTACGTTTATAAATAATAAATGAGCGCCACACTTTGACTACATTCTAAACTCACTTTCCTAGGTTTACACATTGATAACCACATCCTTCTCAATCCATCTGAACCCAATGTAGACTCTTAAAGGTGCAAACTTAAATTTAGCAGCTGCACCAAATGGATCAGTGCTGTAAACCAAAGAAACTACACTGCAATGCTACATTACTCTTTAGTGTATTTTTAGGAAGGATTATTATTGGTTTTATAGAGTAAGTTTTCTGCTTATCAGAACTCTATAAATTATTAAGCATATTGAGTAGTAACTTGGTTATGGCTTGTGGTCAAGTTTCCTTTATCCCCAAAGGATCTCCCAGGAAGGTAGTGAATATAATACATTTCTTTTTAGCCAGAAGTGAACTTTACCAGCATTAGGAAGTGACTGTAATTTATGGACTTCCTGGGAGCAGGTAAGTGAGGATTGTAGTGATCTTCCCTTTAATAAAACACAGTGGCCACAATTCATTATAAGCGAATTATAAAACAATAGATACTCAAGCCCCGGGATATAACATTCAGGTTATTGTTTTTACAGTTACCTTTTACAAATGCAATATATTTTATTCCATCATCTGCAGGATGAATTAGGTTTCAGCAGCTGAAAAATGATTTATTTCTGGAGTGTAACTGATTTTATTCACAAGAAAAACAATAGACACCTTGCTAATTATTGCAGGACATAACATTATTTATAGAGATTTAGCACTAATAAATCAGTCTGCCACTTTTGTAGCATTTTGACATGCTGTTTCCCAAAGACTGGAGTATTTATTAAATCTGGTATGAAACTGCATATATCCCATATAGCCTGTGTGTGTGTTATATAAGTGTATAATGTCTGTCATAAAGCAAGAAAGCTGGTAAAGAAGGAGCAGGTAAGACCATCCCTTTGATTAGATTAGATTAGATTAGATTAGATTAGATTAGATTAGATTAGATTAGATTAGAT
>WMED01005968.1:0-18955 GCA_019650415.1 Pipa parva | reverse complement strand
TTTTATTTACGATTTACACAACGTGCCAACTTTTCTGATTTTGGGGTTTGTATAATTTTCAAAATAAACTGCAACATTCTTCCCTTTCATTATGAAAGGGAAGATGGCACAATCATATTATGAAAGGGAAGATGGCACAATCATATTTTAACATGTAAGAAAAATATAATTATATTAAAAAAAAACAACTACCTAGCAGCATCTGGTTAATGGCTTAAAACCAATGGGTGAAAAAAAGTGTAATTACAATTGAAAGAAATCACAATGGTTATGAGAGGACAAACTTTACAGCACTTGACATGTCTGAGAAAAAAAAAGATTATACTTTTTACTTAAAAAGAAAAAAAAAAAAAAAAAAAAAAGGTTGAGAGGGAAGGAAAATAGAGCATATGGGAAAGAAGGAGGTAAAGAGGAAACCACACAAAGAGACACAGAGACCAACAAGGTTATGTTAAAATGTTAAATGTTGATAAATGTTATACTGATAAAAAGCTAAGAAATCAATGTTACAGAACAATGAAAAACTGAAATGTTGTAAGGTGTTAACACTGACAATATCTGTACACTATAAAACCAAATAAAAAGTAAATTAAAAAAACAAAAAAAGGGATGCTTCCTCCTCAACCTCCCCTCTCCCTCAACCCAAAATGTTACCTCCCCTCTAACCTTCCTCCCCCCCTCTCATAAAACACTATACTACGATAAAGTCTCACCTATCTTACCCTTTACCGCATAAAACAAAATTAAACCATTTTTATTTTCTGACTATTTACTATTATAATAAATATGATTTACTTCACTGTTAACATGTTACATACAAAAATTGAATAATGTCATATTGAATGAAAAATGTATGTATTTGTTTTCAAAAGTTCAATAAAAACTTAAATAATAAAAAAATAAAATAAAAAGGTCAGCAATGCAATGAAAATAACCCAAATGCCACATTCATTTAATGTATGCTTTGACTTTTGACAAGTTACATTTTACTTTATAGATGTAAAAACACTTTGTTGGTCACTGTTTTATCCAACATTCCACATTTAAAAATAAAGGAAATTGGGGGGGGGGGGAGCATTTTACAATATAGATAAAAGTAGGGCTGCAATTAAAAACAAAACTAAAAGCAATAAAATACAGGAATTCAACATTCAATACAGTCAGTTAAAATGTACTGGTAGGAATAACTAGAATGAAAACCCAAAAGCAACTTTTTTTTTAACTTTCTTGTGTTACTGGTCTTTTAAAGTGCACCCGTCAGCTCAGGATTATTACATATTTTATTAAAGTATGTGACTTTATAATGTAAATCAAGTAATTAGGAACCAAAAAACCATTTGCATATTGAAAATACACTTACTTCAATCTTAGCCTGACTAGAAAACATAGAAGCTACCATCTTCTGTCTGAAATGTCACTCAAACACTACAGGAACGCCCCCTAAAAAGCAGGCTCTCCTCCCGTCTCCAAATCTCATGTGCACGTGCACTAGCATTATCAGGTTACACAGCATCATCCACTACACTGTGCACCATCCCCCACTGTGCATCTCCCCCCACTGTGTGTGTGTGTGTGTGTGCGCGCGCATCTCCCCACACTGTGCATCCCCCCCCCCCCCCCCACACACACTTTTTTTTTACCTCTAGGTTTGTGAGCTCAAAGTATATGCGCTTTGAGTCTCCCCAGCCAGTTATGCCGACAGCTTCCCGAGTAGTCAATTACAGGGAAAGCTGTCAGCATAACTGGCTGGGGAGACTCAAAGCACATATGCTTTGAGCCTGCCCAGCCTAGAGGTACGCGCATGCGATCACATCATGAAGCTGGCTTGTCAATGAAGTAAGCCGGCTTCATAGTACAGCCTCCTCAAACCGACTTTCCAAAAAGTTAACTTGTAAAACAGATGAATACTAAAAGATGTCACAGTACTATTATCCAAAACATTGTAAAAGTTATAGTTATGGAGGCAAGCTTTTAAATTGAATAGAATGGTAGCAATTATCGTTTAAGATACTCTAAATGTAAAGGTACACTAAAGTCTGTAAAAAAAAAAAAAAATCCTGCCTCCTCTTTCTGTTAAATCTGTGAAATCCACCATTTAGATTACTAACATGCTTTAGGCTTCTTTTCTGTAGATTTCAGTCTCTCAGACCAGTCTTGCACTTGAAGAAAGTGAATTTAAATTAGTTTCAGAAGGGGGGAGCATGCACAGTTAGTAAGCTTAGCCCTTGACTAAGGGGGTGGGGGTGGTGCTGGGATCAGCTGAAAACTTATTTTCCAAGTTCTTGTTTTTTTTTGCAATTGCCATGATTATTCTGCAAAATAAGTATTCCTAAAGCTGCACTTGTACTTAACACTAGGAGGCCAATAAATAGAAAGCTGTTTATTTATAGGCTTTAGTGCCCCTTTAACATAACAAAATGAACTGCAGGTGGGAATACCACTCTCCATGAGCTTTAGTTTTTGCTTTCCAACTGCACTACAGTTCCCATTCACACCATAAACATGTAGGTATAAAAGATAACAGCACACAAGAAAATGATAATGGTTATTTTAACCATTGTTTTCTGTTGAACCCTTTTATTCAGTGCAATCTATTAATTTGTCCTTTGCATGCAAAGCATTTATGCAAAAAAAAAAAAGTGCCGTTTCTTGAGTTTTTTCAATTTTATTTAGTGTGTGTTTTAAATGTATATTAAAGGGATTCTGACACCTAGCAGAGAAGTACAATGGTCACAGTACTACACTGTCAATGTAAGTAGAACAACTACATTGAAGACTGAAGGCTATGAGCATTAATGGGCTTGGTTAGTTGAGAATCACTTTAAAATGATCTCTGACAAAAGAATTTTAAAAAATCATTTGGATTGGCATAGCAATAATTGTAAAAATATTGTAGAATCAGAATTGCAATCTGTCTCATATGTACTTAGGACAAAAACATATTTAAGATAGCAATGGAAATAGTTTACATTAATCCCACTAGACTGTGACCAGGTGTAATATATTCATGAAGATATGGAGGCATTAGAAGAACTAGATCAGATCAGGACGACTTTTGTTTCCTTGAAGACCTTTTATCACACATCCAAGTGGCTTCTTCAGGTAACTTTCAGCTTAGATATACTAGAGATACCATGATCTGGATAAAGGAGAACCTTCACAGAAACAAAGTATGTAGTGGGATTCAGTAACTGGGTACTGAATGGACGCCCGCATATAGACATCAAACTTAAGGTGGAAATAAACAAAATTATTTATTTGTTTGGAGACACAGGAATGTCAGCAAATATTTTAAACTCAACTAAGTTTTCAGTTATTCAGGACTATAGATCCTGTCTGTTGAAAACCACAACTAGATGGTGTAGGTGTCCCTTAGCAAGAGCATAGACTCTCCCCCACCAATGGACTGATCCAAATTATTAAGTCTTCAAAATGAAAAGCAACTAACAGTATATTTATGGCATAAAACTAGAATTTAGCAACACAAAAATGATAATATAGATAATTTTTATAAATTATGTAACTATATAAATATGTATTTGTAAGCACACACATAGAAAAGCAATAATGAATACATTTCCCATCATGCAACATAAGGTATCAGTTGTAAACAGAAGCCTTAGACAGCTGCTTTTTGTCACTGTTGCATAGAAAAGTCTTTGCTAACATCTAACAGTGTTTCAAAGCCTGTAAATTTCATGATCCATGGTAGTTCTTAAGTAACATGAAGGCGGCAGCTAAATAGAAAGTCACTACTTGTGGTGTTTCCATGACATCAAACTACTATAATGCCTAATTATCTATTTTAGCACAGAACAGAACTTAAAAAGGGAAATTTATAAATGTTGAAAAGTTTATATTAGACCACTAAATGCTATAGAAACTGTTTAATTACACCGGTATTTCCCATTACAAAAAGCTTTTATTGCCATGTTGAAGGACACTTTTTGTTGCATTGGGTTTTTTTTTACATTGAATTGACATTTAAATTCTGTAAAAATCAGTGGAAAGCTTTATAAAAACCCACCAAAGCCTACAAAATACTCTAGATCCCTTCTAATTTATTTTAGGGGATCAATGGAGGGTTGTAATGGCAGTTGCAGTAAGAAGAAAAGACTTCTAAAGCAGATGAAGTATCGACTAATCATTTCCTGTCAAAAGCTGTGTGTGTGTTCCTGTCAACTCTCTAGTCAACTACAGAACATTGCTATGGAACATACAAGCTGAAGCGAAGTAGCTAACTTTTCTCTCATCCTAAGTTTTATACCACTGCAGCTCTGGGAAAGATGGTCCTTTTTCAGATGCTATCAAGTCACCAATTAGCAGCTTTACATTATGTGGCATTATCCAGGAAGTAAATGGTACTGATTTTGAAGGCTGATTTTCAGGTATTTAGCATTATGTAGAAATGGTGAGTTAAATAATATAGTAAGTACACAAAATGACTTTTAAAAGAATTATTTCCCTAGGGACTTAACCGCTCCTTGAAATTATAAATGGCTATAAAGTAAGGTTTTGCTGATCACACACATTTGCTTTAACACTATATAAAGATTAGAAGTGTTTAATTTGTGAGAAAATAGATTTTCCCAAGAATTGGATCACAATAATTTTAAAAGTGCTTTGCTAAAAGAGGTTGAATAACCTTATTTTATGCCTAGCAGAGCCCCATACTGCTTATAGTGCCAACAGCAAGAGAGTTTAAATGCAAGTAAAGTGCCATAATCTGCAGCTGTTTTACTGATGGACACTAAGGAGGTAATTCAGCAAAGTCTGTAGTCACCCTGCAATTCTTCGATTCACCTCGCCAAAACTGTTGCGACCTCGCTTCTGTCCTACAGGCGGACATCAGCGAGCGCTTTAAAGGTATTCCAGTCTCAGAGAGGCGACTCAAGTGGTCACGAGGTTAGGTGAATCTCGAGGATTCGATTCCATTACCCTTAAAGCGTTCGCTGATGTCCCCCTGTAGGACAGAAGCGAGCTCGCAAAAGTTTTGGCGAGGTGAATCGAAGGATCGCAAGGTGACTTCGGACTTTGCTGAATTACCCCCAAGTGCTATTAATGCTATGAGCAACGCAGGGTCCACTTGGGTGTCAGAATTTAAAAATCACAATACAATGGCACAGCAACTTCTTAATAACTAGCAGTGGCAGCTTGAATTCATTTACATTTTTAAAGGATCAGTAATGACAAAAAAAGAAATAACCCTGCTACATTGGCATGGCAGTTTTCCTATGCAGTATTTCTAGAAAAAAAAATTATTTTGAAAATTAATTTTGGATTTTTTTTTTATTTGAGTTTTTCTCTCTCTCAATACTGGCAGAAATCTTATCTGCCAAGTAGAAAAATAAAAAACTACCTAATCCAATTGTTTTATATTATTCATGAATTCAAGGATAACATTTGTATATATGCTGTGTATGAAAAAAAGTCATGCCAATCCAAATAGCAGTTTTCTTTTCTACTGTTAATGGTCCTTTAAGTGCATAATAGAGTGCGTTTACAATACTTGTGCTTCAAATACAAAACTATGGGTAGAGGCAGACAAGGCTTCCACTGAGCATTTGTTAATTAATGTAAGGAACGAGTTTCCAAATTTCTCAAGCCTGAAAATGAAATAAAAAAAAAAAAAAAGGTCACAAGTTTCTTTAAAAATTCAAGGAAGTTATTGGGAAGAAAAAAAAAGAAAAAAAAAAGAAAAAAAAAGAAAAAAAGAAGAAGCACAAAACAGAACTAGAAATATTACAAGAAAAGCAGGGCCAAAAAATCAGCTACCTCTAAGGACACACTAAGCAGTTTGACACGAATGGCTGCAGCTCACAGTTGTGACCTGCAAACCCATTGTGAATTTTCCAGAAAAAAAAAAGATTTCTTACACATAAAGCACTTATGGAAATGTCAGTGGCAAAATGCATAGCACTCCAATAATCTATGCTCTTCTGCACTGTCAGACAGTAAATCAAATAAATGTATGGATTTGTGTACAGTACATAAGGTACACCATGCTGAAATGTAAAGTCTATAAATTATTTAAGGAACCAACAAAATAAAAATGGGCATTTTATGTATTTAGTTTACTGGAATAGGTTTCTCTAGCCCATTTAGAAGAAAGCAACTGTATGCAATTTTTAATAAGAAAATTTTATTTTGACGACCTTTTCTTTCAAACATCCACAGAAAAGTAGAAACAGCAAAAAACTACCCCATTTTTCACCAGACTAACCTTGTTCAGATTGGTCAGTATGAGTGATCTGATAACAAACCCTGCTTCCAATTTTAATGGTTTTATTGAACTGGCCTGCATATACCTTGTCATCAGAATCTGATTGTGGCCAGTGCATTATTTTGGAGCCCTGGCCATGGAAATTTTCAACATGGAGTCAAATAGAATTTGAAAATGTCAGGTTTCCATTAATCTAGCCACATGTATCTGTATATTAGACCAAAATAAACTTTATTTTGTCAACAAAATCTGCATCAAGTCTCATTACTCACTGTGCACTGAATAATTAAAACAATATATCTTTAAAATGATCATTAATTCAGAACCTTCTACTGGCTTTACTAAAAAATTTTGTACTTGACGTAAAAATACAATAATAAATCTCAAGTACTAAGAAAGCCCAGCTATTGCTGAAAAGAATGGGGAATTCCACAAAATTAATAACTTTCACATGCATTAGCATGTTAGTCATTGTTATCCAGTATTTTTTATTTGCTTGCCTTCTTACAACAGAGACCTACGGATCCACTGTATAAACAATATCCTGCCTTGCTGGAAACCATTATTATCAAGTGCAATTTAGATAATATAGATGCATGACTTGGCTAAAGAACAAAATGGAGTAAAAGTTAAATACTTGTATTTCACTAATATAATTGCAGCCATTTCAGAAGCACAGAGTAAGACTTAACAGCTTCAAAAACAATTTTCACCATGAAAACAGACAAAAAATGTTTTTTTCCAGTGTTACCCATTGATGCTGGAATATTCAGTTTTTGTAGAAAGGCCCCTTACTTAGAGCAGAAACCCAGAATGTAACTGAAATGGAAGAGAAAGCAAAAGTGGAACGTGCTCTGATGATATGTGCTCTACTAAAACTTTATTAAAACATACTGAAGTTTCATATATTTATAAAACTGAAGTTGTGCCTGTCTATATATAAAAAGAAGTTGGAAAAAAATTGATGTGCAACGCACAATTATCTAAACCCTTAAGGTCAAGGAAACCTTTACATCATAAAAACTTTAAAATATTTAGGGACTTCTGCATCAACAGGGGCAATCATTTACAGAGGGCTGCTAACCCATATCAACCAATCAGTAATTGCCTTTCAGTTTCCCTGCACTAATGAATGCTAAGGAGGTAATTCACTATAGTGCGAAGTGAGCTCCGGATCCTTCGCATCACTTCACACACACTGTTATGCTCTTGCTGATGTCCTGCACGCGGACATCAGCAAATGCTTTAAAGAGATTCCAGTCTCTGCGAGACCACTCGAGTCGACTGACTGAGACTGGAATCCCTTTAAAGCGTTCACTGATGTCAGCGTGCAGGACATCAGCGAGCACATAACAGTGTGTGTGAAGTGATGCGAAGGATCCGAGGCTCACTTCGCACTATGGTGAATTACCCCCTAAATGTTGATTAGTTGCTATGGGTTATTAGATCTCTATAAAGATTATTGAATTACACTGTTAATATTAGTGCATCGTGTGCACTAATTTCTCCACGGAATCAAATGGGTTAAAGATTAAAAAAAACAAAAAAAAAACTCATGTTTTTAGAGAGAGAAATTCAATATCTTAAGTGGCAATATAGTGTGAATAATGGCTCCAAATCATATTCACTGCTGGAACAGGTAGTAGTAAACAACACTCATTTCCTGGTGTAGGAGTTTTGAAGTGCTGCTTATTAAAGCAACCTGCTTAACATGAAACAACTACTGGGGAGAAATGCTTTTCAATAAGTTATTGTACTGCATATATAAAGATGCAATCTGACTATAGTTCTACTTCAAAACATTCCTTCTATAGTGCAACTCACAATAATCATCATAATCTATTACTTTCCAAATGCTTTTGCAGCACTTCCCCCACAAGAGCTATGCAGACCCAAAGTCAATGGTGCCCAGTGTCCAATAATCCATAGTAACTTCAATTGGTCTGATGTAGTCTAATAGATTGCAAATCCTCATTCCATTTGGGGTGGGAGGTTGTGTTCACTTAGATAACAATGTAAACCAAAATTCTATGAAGGAATAATTGCCAAAGCAAACCCTATTTCTTTTTCTGATGATCCTCATGATTTATACACTTGCTCTTAATAAGCAAATACGGTACAAGTATGAATTTATCAGACAAAGTGTGTGCAAAGTGTTTGCAATTCTTTCAGTAGTCCTGCCCCAAACAAAAATAAATAAATAAAAAAAAAAAGAAGTGTAAAAGAACACCTTCAGCCAATACAGGCAGCTAACACTTTTCTTTTTCATAAAAGTTCCATTATTGGCAGCAAAGAAAAAATCAGAAGCAGAGTAGGGCACTTAAAGTTCCATAACGGATGATGAGTATACATTCAATAAAAGAATTAAGTGTTTGGGACATTTTATTCCTGTTACTGTTTCTGGTTGAGAGCTGAATTTAACAAATGTTTCAAATTTAAAAATGGCAAACATCGTGCAGTTAGAGGTAAACACAAAAGCATCTTCATATTATTTCTGTGAAATAAATCTATGCCCATGTGGCATAAACATTTGGATAAGAAAACAGAAATCTAGTTACCCTTGAAATATTATCTGACTACAGCTAACTTCAGTGAGCAAGGGAGAGATGTAGCTTACTATACAAAAGAGCAGACATGCTAAAAGGCAGGGGAAAAAGGCAATTGTGCAGCAAAAAATGAAACGGAGAAAGATCTAAGTGAAGATAGAGTGTTTAAAAAGGTATTGGAAAAACAAGTAAAATGATCCATATAGATTTATGCATAATAAACAGACTACACTTCCAGCAATTCAGCATCATTTGTAGAAAAAAAATCTCTCGAAAACATTTAATTTATTTTTACTTACTGGGCCTGTTGGGAGCAAGTTAAGAATATTATCTAATGTTCAACTGCAGAAAAAGTTCTGGAACTAAATTTTTTAAGTTTGGTATATGCGTGTCAGCAGTCAATCATGCCAAATACACTTTAAAGGGAAGCTATACATCTTCAAATATGCAGTACTACACCTTAGTGAGAAGCGTTTTTCCCCAGTAAATGTGTAATAAATTATCCTGCTTCAGATGAAACAGTAATAGAAAACTCCCGCACCAGGAAATGTGTGTGACGTGTAACGGCCCGTTTTCCATGAAAGGGTACCTTCCCCGGACATTTTTGTCTAATATGTAATGTAACGCCTGCGCACAAATTAGCTTTCCAGAGTCCCAAATTCTAATCTCCTGCATTTCAGGAATGTAAACAAAGCATGTCTGATGAGGACAAAAGGTCAGTACACTGCTTAACCAAAAGTAGTCGGGCAGCTTTTTCTTCTGATGTTTACCAGTTATATCACACACATATTTCCTGGTGCGGGAGTTTTATCAGTGCTCTGTTATAAACCATTCTGCTTCAGATAAAACATCTACTGGGGAGAAAGCCTTCTCACTAAAGGTATAGTTCTGTATATGTAATCTGACTGTACTGCTCCTTTAAAAAACTACCCTCCCAAGTAATAAAAATTCACTCCCTTTGGCTTAATCTTTATTGATAAGTGTGGTGATAACATGGATTGATGTGTGCTTATGGCCATTAGTAGAGGCGACAGCTCCAGCCTTATGAGTGATCTGATCTACAAACATTGGCCAAATTTGCTGATGACGTAGTCAATGTATATAGTCTGCTGGATAGATGAAAGAGGCCTCTAAAATAGCAAACTGATAAGGATTTCAACCTGGGACTTCAGATTAAAGGCATGTTTGTGTTTGTAAGAGTTACTGTCAATATCAATTCTAAAGAGATTTTTTTTTTTTTACGCTATTAGACATTAGCTCAAATAGAGAAAGTTGTGTCTTTGGCAGAGAGAAGATCAAGATTGCCCAATACCACATATAGCAGGAAAGTCAACTCAGCAGCGATGGAATCACACTGCTTGCATGGAGGGTATATTATGGATGCATTGTCCAAAGCATGACAGTATATTTTTTTAATTCACTGGCTATTTAATTTGTGTGTGTAAGAATTGTAAATGTACAATGATTAAAAAAAAAAACCTTCTTTAAAGCTTTGTTTACTAAGAAACTGTTCAAGTGATATTTAGGGAATCCTGGAGCAAAAAATGTAATGTAAAAAAAATAGATAAGTGGTACAAGACTTCCAAAAATGACAGTAAAAAGTGTTAAGTGTTCCTGGTGTTAAATCACAGTGTTTTAATCCTTACTACTCTCAAACAGTAAAGATTTCCAAACATAGGAAGACTGGTCCACAGGCACTGGTTTTTTTCTTTCTTTTTTTTTGCAAAACTGCACACATAATGATCATCTGTGGCAATAGGGAGCTATTCAAAGTTGAAAGAATTTTGTTGGTTGTTTGTAAATCTCAAATTCACACGTATACGTAGTTACTGACAAACCAACAACCACAATGAGCAATGCATTCATACCATCTTTATGCATCTAATTTTGGACTCTACGTATGTGGTCAGATATGCTGGTGACTCCATTTTTTGGCTATGACAGTGCATATACAAATGTGCCTGCCATGGCCACCTTATCAGATCAGTATTACAAGCTGAAAAAGTGTGGATGGGATATGTTTAATTTCTGCGAGCTAGTGAGAGATGGATGGGGGTTATAATAATAATGCTTATTAATTTTCTAATAGCTAATACCAACTGAGGTCATAAATTTAGTCCCCTCTAGCTCATTATAGGTAATGTAAAGGGGTGATCATAAGTAAGTAAGGTGATAGTTCTGACGTGCTTGACTAATATAACCACATGCTAGAAAATTGCTTTAAAGAAAAAATTTTTTTATATATATATATATATATATATATATATATATACACACATATATATACAGTATATATACATATACACACACAATTTTTATTTTTTTTTTTAACAGAAAACTAAAAATGTTATATATAACTATTTTTTTCAATAACTCAAGGCAAATCTCTGAATCTGTGTGAAATGCAATAAATCACCATGAAGCAGCTCTGGCAATGAATTTTACAGATTAATATGTTTTGTTTTTTTTTGCCTGTATTTAAGATCTCATGTACAAATATTTAGCTTCTTAGAGCATTTTTTAACAGATTATTAACACACTTTCCATAAAGGAAAATTGAGCTATGAGCAGCAAACTCTCTAAATCTCAGGCTTTACCCTGCTGTCCACAGCTCTCTGGCTAGTAGTTCCTATACTTTCCATTATCTTAACTAGATTTCTTTTGTTTGCATCCAGTGCAGCTATTACAGGATCTAACTAAGGCCAGGGCTATGCAAGCATTACATAACACTGTGCTTTTCTCACTTTCACCATGAATTAACCAGGAGGAAAAAAAAAGACATTACACAACTCTAGAATGGCCCAAGCCTAAAGCCTACCAGATAGAAAAATTTGGTGGATAAAACTAGAAACTCTACAACAAAATGGGTGCAAATCTTCCAGTAGTCGGTATCCAGAAATTTTTTTTGTTTTTTACTCTTGTGTTTCATAGCTGTCACAGACTGTAGTCTCGCTAATGTAGCCACTACACTAAGGCTACTACAGTTTTACTGCTGTCTGGGCTGATTCTCTGAAGCTATTTTCTGCATCACTCACTGGCCTCTTATCCCTCAATCCTTCTTGCTTCTTGACATCTTCTATATTCTCCACTTTCTCTGTCCTAACCAGCCTCCTTGCCTTACCTGGTTCTTTATCCCTTCCTTTCTGCCAATCACACCTTTTCCCCCTTCTCATTAGTGGCTCTATTCATCTCATGCCAAATGTGTAATTCTTCCTTTGCAGAGGCATCTTGTTCACTACCTCTTTTCCTTCTATATGGTCCACTGTTTTTGTCCCACCCATTGTAGTTTCATTCTCTGGGTTTGGCTTCCTATTGTTTTGTTCCTGCTTTATTCATCCAGTGTACCCAACCTTATATAATATTTTTGTGCTACAAAGCCTGCCATTATTAAAAACAGAATCTGCTAAAATTTACTTTCACCAAACTGATGTCTTCTATGAGCTGGACTAAAACCTCTTCTTTACCAAAACATTTTTCACAAAAAAGCTTTCCCAACCAGGACTTCTATGGTCTTTTCTTTCCCTTTAAACAAAATTAGATTTTCAAATATATTTTTCATGCATTCATGTCTTCCTGCTTTTTGATTGTTTTGGTCTGTAAACTCATATATATAATGTGTTTTACATGAACAAACATATAGCTAATGTAGTGAAATCCCATCACTGACTGGAAAAATGAGAAAACCACAAGCTAACACCTGTCACTGTTGAAGATCAGTAGTGAAAAGACCTGTGTAGGGAAATATACCTCTGTGCCACTGATATGTCTCTTAAAGTGAAGGTGCAGAAAGCATTTTAATTAGAAATGCTAATGGCCCCAGCGCAATTCAGAGTTTATGCAAATATCAAAAGAAGCTTGTTCTAAATCTCACTGTTTGCAAGAAATAACCTTTTTATATTCAATACTGAAAAACAAGGTAAAATTAATCATTTCAACCCGTTGATCATACTGTAATATATATGTGCATGTTTTAATTGTGAAAATCCCACAAAATACTAAATAACACCTGGCCATCTCCTGTCAAACTTACAGTTTTGAGAATAGGTGGTTTTATTTATTGTAGGGTGCATGTACCAGTCAGATTTTATTACTTGTATATGTGCTTTATTCAGCAACTCTGGACTGTCAGAGGCACGGAATTCTTTATTTATAATGAAAACGTTCTGGCATATACAGTGCTTGTGGAAAATTATACAAAATGCAGTGAGGTGGCAAGAAAGTGAACTGCAATAAGAAAGGAGAATAAGATACTTGACCCACATAAGACCTGCCTCCTTATGCAGCATTAAATAGAACCCTAAGCACACATGAAATAAACAGACAAAGCATTTGGGAAAGATATAAACAACAACTTTGGTAAAGGGTAGAACGATTATAAACCTGGCCTCTCTAATTGCCTCCTTATGTGCCTGGAACATCTTGACGTTGTTCATATTTGATTGCCAATACTTTACAAAGCCACTATGATCAGCAGTTAGCATCCACATGTCATTGTGAGACCAAGTCATGGCTCGGACGGGGCTGTCATGTGCCTGTAGAAACGGTGGAATGGAGAAACTTGTTATGGATTTACAAAGAACAAATTTGTAAACCTGTCATAATATTTTTTTTTTTTTTTTGCACCACTAACCTAAGTCAAAGATGTGCACTGTATAACTAGAAGAAAGATTCACTATTCTATTTACAAAATGTAGAAAGGCTGAAGGTCCAAACAAAAGAAAAAGTGAGTATAGATTACAAAACAGCTCACACTGGGCAGAACATCTGGCCATATAACTCTTTAATCCCTAGCATACATCAATCTAAAATAGACTACTCTGTGCAGGACAGAATAGTATACAATAAAACAAGTGGTTGTAATTTCCAAAAATTACACATAAAAGGCATAAAGAACAAACTTCCTACTAACCTGTAAAATGGTTTCAAAATTAAATGTAAGCCCATTCCATAAAGTGAACTCTCCACTAGAGGCTCCAGTAACCAACCGGCGGCCTTCAGGCGTCCACTGCAACAGATTAATTGATAAACATCAAAAGGTGAGTACACCACCTTAAAGGAATGCATGCACATTCAAACCACCAATAATGCTACTCACCCTGACCACAAAAACAGGACATTTAACTTTGTTGGTAGAGGTGCGCACAAACTTTGTAGTAACAGCATTCAAAGGATTGTTTAACATGCCAATAGGAGGAACCAGCTGGATGAAAAAGAAAAGACAACCAAAATATAAGATGTTTAATAAAAGCTTTAAAAGGATTTTATAAAAACGATATATAACCAACTGTAAAACTTTTGGTAATTCTTTTACAGGTAAACATATTCCATTCACAATAAACATGTAATTATTTGCACAACAATAAGAAATATTTACTTTTCATCAACATCAGTAACTATATAAAGTGATGTGCTCAAAGATTAGTAATTGAATTGGTCACTTTTTACATTTTTTATTTCAAGAAGTTTCAGATTTTTTAAAAATGAATTTTCCTGATCTGGAATAAATGATATCAAGCATTATACATAGGGATTCAAACACTGACTGAAAAGATGATATTAAAATGTTATGTAAAAAAAAATATGTTGCTGATTAAACTCTAGTACTTACATCATTGTAGTAGCCTGCATCTGGCTGGATGGCTCTCATGTCTCTTTGATCTCTCTGCCACACGCGGTTCTATTAAAGAGCAAAAGATACTTGTCAAAAATAATGCCAGAATATCATATCACCATATCTCTTCTGGTGGGGACTCCACATTGTACCGCACTGATTTAAGGGAATCTCTCCCCTGGAAAAGTCATTCAAATCAGTGCCATTTGTATGAATATACTTATGTGCTTATTCAAATAATGTGTTTATACAAATTGTAAACCAAAGTGGGAGAGAGCTTCAAATTGGGGCCATGTTCACAACATTGTTATTTTAGAAATAAGCAATTAGCATAAAACATCATCAATTTAGGTCAGGGGTTAGCAAACTTTGCACAAGAGGGAGCCATTTCGCTCCCTCCTACACTGGGGAAATTGCTTTACAGAGCCGTAAAGGGGAAAGATCGCACACTCCTGATCACATGACCTGCTGACATCCTATCAGAAGAATCGGAGGTCATGGGTGGAGGGAGATGTGCTCAGAGTCACAACAAGGCAGGTGAAAACCTGCAGTTTGCCTACCCCTGATTTAGGTTGTTCAGTTAATACTTCATTTGTGATGTAGTTTCAGTTCCACCAGCTGTCAACAATTTAAAGAATATTCAAAAATTGTTTTTGGGCTGTTGTCAAGTATTTAACAAATTATTTTTAATTTTGAGAAATTACCATTTTTTAAACTAGGGAACTGTAACTGAATTAAATGAAGTATAAAAAAACAGTATGGTAAAAATTCCTACATAATGAAAAGAACACATTTTCAATATTTTTGCCAAATAGACAACTATGCACAAAACTATCTTGAGACTTTTCCACCTTAACGACAATTACTCAAAATTGAAAATTTGCATATCATAGAATATGGTCTTAAGATAGGGCAGTTTCAACAAGATAATTAAAACTGCCCTAATTATTTAGATTTTAGAAAACTACACATCACTTTTTTTCCCCCTCTTGCTTTTCATTCTTAAACATAATTATGCAGAATTCTCTTCAGCCTCACACAGCTTCAAAAACACAGCATATAGCATTCTAACAAGAAAGTATTTGCTGCCATCTAATGTGGCAACACCACAGGATTTGAACTGAATTGTTGCTGGATTTTCATTTAAAAAAATGTAGCAGAGAACACTAGTGTGGCCCCCAAGTTAACATGCATGGTTTTCCCCCAGTAATAAACCATAAAGCAGTGGTTCTCAACCTGGGAGTTGAGTGACAATTTGCTAGGGGTCGCCTAAGAAATATAGGGTTTGAGTGGGGTTGCTCAATAATAATTAATGAACGGGGGTCACCAAATCACGGGGAATTGTACTAAAGGGTTGCGAGGTTGAGAACCACTGCCATTACAGAATTGCACAAAATTGGAAAATCTTCTACTGTTTAAAACGTACAGGATTAAAGCATTATACTCATCAACTGTCTCTCACCAAAGGCCCCTAAACAATACATGTGACTTGTGTGAAAGAGGTGAACCAAGGTGTTTGGACTAGATACTGACATAAATCCTAGCAGCAGAACAGTGATCATGGCAGAATAAATATAGTTCTTAGGAAACATAATTGGTCACTCAAGAGTACAAAAAATAAGCTGCATTAGAAGAAAACTACTCGTCTACTCAAATAAAAAAGAATAGACTTGAGGAGGAAGATACAACAGATGAAACATTTTATAACCCAACTTAAATTAGTGCAGTGCAGCCAATTCCCACTGACTGAAAGGTATAAATCCAAAATAGGCTGGCTCAATATTACCAAAGGAAGTACTAAAAAATTAACAGGAGCTACAAAGTCAAAACCAGGAACACTAGGAAAATCAACATACATACATGCCGATTATTGCTATAGTAATGTATAATAATTATACATTGAGAATATTTCTAACATGCAATCTGAAAACTAGGGCAACGGCACTCATGTTAGTGCAGGGGAGAGTGGGATTTCTCATTAGTTTAACAGTTTAGTTTTTAATCAATGAAATCAATGAAAAAATGAACATGCATGTTAGAGATATGATCATTTCAGTTCTTGGGGGACATGTGAATTCACATTGTTGGGGGGGGAGATCCATGTACCAATTTATCCCTGCACAATTAAGCAAGAAATTTGGCTCCCTTTCTCTCAAGTTCAGATATCTTATACAGCTGTAGTTATACTCTTTATACTCATTTGACATTGCCACCAGATAAAACATATTGCAGACTCACTGCTTCCACCCATTATTATAACAAGTGTTTTCCAGCATCTTAATAGCAGAGCTACTCAACTAATTAAATGGCAAGCTTACAATTCCAAACCAAATCTTTGCAGACAGATAAGGGGTTCTTATGGGCTTCACATAACTTTCCGTTAGTCCTCTCTGCACCTGCTACCAGTACAATATATAAACACTAGGTGTGTAAATGAACTAATTGTATTGCAGTGTCCCAAAACAGCAAGTAATACTGTACCTTTACATGGTGATAAAGCTCAAAGTAATGCAATGCTAGTATGGTCTAACTATGATCCTAGTACTGCCATACTTCCATGTTAAAAATTACTCTTTGCAGAGGTTGCATTAATTTAAAAATTCATCAGTGGTGGATAAACAGCACCAATAAATGAAAAGGTTAGCAAATTTAATGTTCACTGTAACAAAGTGCAACAACCTTATTTTAAGTGTAATGGGGGCTGAAAGGAAGTACTGTGACAGGTTGTGGATGTAATTGTTAAAGTGTGTTTGTCCATCTGCTCGGTTAAAGTTTGGTGAACACAGCATAAGCGAAAGCATTTGTAGATGGCTTTTTGAAACTATGCATCCCTTAATTCTTGCATCTACGTATGAGTGATGTATTAAAATGTTTGCAACTGTTGTTGAATATGAGCTTTATAAGTGAACTACATTACAAGCTTGGCTTCTATGCTGTTACACAATAGCATATCCACTGTATTAGTTTAACACCTCTTTAAGCTAGCAAATACTGTGTAAGCGGTACAAACATATAGTAACGTTAAAGGATGTGTAACATATGACAGCTGTTTATTTTAAATGTAAACATCTTTTCCTATTTTTTTTTTTATACAAGCTGTTCATACAGCAACTTTATCAGTCTTATGTCACAGGATGGTCCCTCTTACCAACCTAACCTACAATTGTTTCCTATCTTACATTTGAACATGCATATAATCTGGCTACGTCATTTCACATTTCATTTTTTTGTCTTTCACTAATATTGCTAAAAGCTGGTAGGTCTCAATATTTTGAGTGTCACAAAAAGAATACCACTTTTCAGATCTGCTGTTTCCTCAACCAATTTGGATCAGAGCTAGCTAGGAGGTAAAGAATAACGTTAACTGCATTCTTCCTGACATCAAGCAAGTCACTCAAAAATTTTGGTTCAGCAATATGAAAAAAACAAAACAAAAAAAAACCTTGTAGGATATATTCATTTTGCTATAAATGCTTAGAGTGTCAATTCAAGCTAGTTTGCTAATTTCTTACTGGAATAAGAAATAATAAATCATACAACTTAATCAGCCATGATTAAGCGCAGCCAAGCGCGAAACGCGTAGGCTCTGTGCCATTTGTTTTTAGACTATGTGGTAACAATAAAAAGGATTTTTTATTCATACTTTTGGAGTGCCGGGATTTTTTCTACATTTGTTATACAAGGTCCGCGTTTTCCCAGAGCACCCATCTTTGACTGATTTTGCAACACGGAGATTGAAGCAGATAAGCTCCAGCAGGCAAGTACTGCTCATTTTCAAATCATACAACTTGTCATTTCACAGAACCCATCATCCAGGGTTTAATTGAACACTTGATCAAATATTTAATATAAAGATTTTACCATTAAAAAAGTATTCTGAGCAGACATACCAACAAAGAACGAAATAATCTTTTAAACATACATACACATTTTCTTTCACAAAATTATTGTAATAGTTTATTAATCTACATTTATTGCCAAATATTTACTTAAAAGATTGTGGCACAAACAATTCAATGGTTACAGTGACCATAGTGGTTGAAATCAAATTAATTTAATTGTCAAAGTATTAACTTTTGCTTTAAGCAGATTACCTCTAAGTACTTGATGACAGAAGGATTGTAGTCTATAGTCTTGCGATTTACAGCTTTTCGCATACGTTTGCCATCAAATGTGAGCTGTTGCATGGCCTGCTGTTGGGCATAGTCAGGCCGCTTATAGAAGAGTTGTCTAGGAGCTTGATGCTGGAACCTTGGCATATGAAAGAAGCGAGGTGGAGACCCAATTTCAGTTGCCATGGTGACTGAAGGTAGTGAACACTGAATGAAAAACACAAAATCATTCATAAAACAAATGTAGTTAATGAATCTTTTCTGTGTCAGCTAATTAACAGGAGACTCAACCATGGACAACACTGCCTTCTGTTTTGCAAGATTTGCAATGCCCATTTAGATGAAAAAAACATTGTACCAGTGTGACTTCGTTCATGAGAGACAAGTCTAGAGTATTCTCTTTATTTTAACTACCGTGTTTCCCCGAAAGTAAGACAGCGTCTTACATTCTTTTTACCCCCAA
>WMED01005967.1:4480-18956 GCA_019650415.1 Pipa parva | reverse complement strand
TTGTTCCCATTTTGTTTTGTTTTATTACTTTAAAGGAGAACTAAAGTATAAAAAAAAAAAGTTAAAATGCTTACCTTACACTGAGCCGAGTGATTACGGTCACAGCATGAGCTGATTAGTCGGCTCGTGAGGATTCCCCCGACACTTCTTCACAGTGCTGGCTGACTGAGAATCCAGCGCCGCAGCTCCTCCCAACCTGTTACACCTTGGGTGTTTCAGGGCTTAAACATCATAACGTTCAGTGCAGGGGCCAAAGAGAATGCTCCCCACAATGAGCGTAATGATGTATGAGGCTGGGGAAGGAGAGGAAGGAGCTGCACGCTGGCTTCTGTGTCAGCCAGCGCGCTGTGCAGCAGGCATCGGGGGAAGCATTAGGAGCCGGCTAATTATAGAACAGCTCACGCTGTGACTGTAATCAATTGGCTCAGTATAAGGTAAGTATTTTAACACTTTTTTTTATTTTTTGACTTTGTGTCCTTTAAAATAAGATATGTGCAGTGTGCATAGGGATTTTCATATGTTTTTTAAAGTCCGACCCTCCGTTGGTCTGAGGGACCGTGAACTGGCCCCCTGTGTAAAAAGTTTGGAGACCCCTGTAATACAGCAAAGAAAACAAAGAAATACTACAGTTGTGCTTTACACAAGGTACACTTTAAAACAGCATCTCTCTGTTTCAGACTTAAGTTTCCCTTTAAAGAATTAAAATATACATATAATTAAGCACAGAAGGCCACAAGATGTAAGGACTGAGTCTACAGGGAGAAACACATGTAAATGTGGAGAATTGAAAGCAGTTTTTAAACTGATTTCTTGCAGAATTTACAAAAAGGCAGAGAGTAGCTGGTGGGTGCAGGATCTGAGACAGACACATCTGACTGTTGTCACCAGGTCTAGTTTCCCTTTACTGAGACCAAGGGGGTAATTCAGGAAACAGCGAAGTTACCTTGCAATGCTTCTCATCAGTTCGTCGAGTCGGGCACACGCTCCCTGGTCTCCTGCAAGCGGAGATCAGCGAACACTTTAAAGGTACTTCAGCGGGGCGATTCAAGTGGTCGCTAGGTGAGCCAAAGTACCTTTAAAGCGTTCGCTGATCTCCGCTTGCAGTAGAGACCAGGAAGCCCGTACCCTTCTCGCTGAACTGATGAGAAGCATTGCAAGGTAACTTCACTATTTCCTGAATTACCCCCCCAAGTCTGAGATGACATAGTAAGCTGCCCTCTCACTTTACTAAAAGATAAACTGCTCTCAAACAGCAACACATAGAAATAATGCCATTGCTTACAACACATTCAGATACAAAAAAATATTCCCTATCCCAGAGTTCCCCAAATACCGGTCAGCGGGCCCCTCACCACTGGGCCACCTGATGGCGATACGTGCACATGAAGTGCGTCACTGGTATACAGACATCAGCATGCACTAACTCAGCCCCCCGGTCCGTCAAACCTTTTCTGGGTTGGGTAACCAGTCCCCGATCAGGAAAAGTTTGGGGACCGCTGCCCTATCCTATCAGACTTGCAACCATTGAGCTGCTGTAAACAACTACACATACACACAATAATTCCTTTAGCAGCTGGCTTGTGTCACATTGGAAAGCACCCATCAGTTACCCATCACCTTTGGCAAATATTGGAACATCCTGACAATTGCAGTACTCTACCTAGGTGAGAAGTGTTTCTCCCCAGTAGATGTTTCATCTGAAGCAGAATGATTCAGTTGGCAGCACTGATAAACTCCTGCACAAGAAAATGTGAAGAAATCTAAATCTTTTTAGATTTCTTCACGATTTGGTTCTCTGAGAAGTGGCTACAGAGTCAAATAAGAAGAAGCTGCACTATTTATTGGACTTTCAAATGTCAATTATTTATTATCACTGTATGTTTCAGCGCTACTAGTTTGCATTTCATTTTTCACAAGGAATTGTGTGTGTGACATGCGCTAGCCAGTTTTCTGTGAAAAGGTACCGTCCTCCAGACATTTTGGCCCTACTTACTACTTTTTTTTAAACTTCTTTTTTATTGTTTTTACAAACAATCAACAACAAACAAAAAATAAATCATACAAATACCAACTTTGAAAGTACAATTATGCATTCTCTTTACAATCATGGTAAAACCATAACAGAATTACTTATAATAGCCTATATACACAAGCCTACTATCAATATCATTATTTAATGCTTTAACAATACTAAATACTATCTGTATCAACCCAACCTTTCCATATACGGTCAAACCTCTACTTACATATGTTAATTTAATAATGGGAAGATGTTTCCTTATCATATTTAACCAGAAAACTTGGTTGGGTAAATTAGAGCCCATCCAGTTCATCAAAATTGTCTTCCTCGCAAAGTACAACAGTGTTCTAATCATGTTTCTAGTTCGGTTCAGTGGCACAATCTCATCAATTATACCCAGTAGACATACTTTAGGATCCAGGATTGTTGGGAAGGATACTCTGTTAGTTATTATTTCCATAACACTTTTCCAAAAATTTTGGATATGGACACATTCCCAAAACATATGTATATGTGTACCCTCAACACAACCGCAACGGAAACAATTATTATTTTCGGCCCTACTTACTACTTAGCACATGTGCACAAGTTATCTTTCCAGAGAACCAGCCTCTGTAATCTTTGCATTCCAAATGTAAACAAGCTTAACTGATGACTTCTAATGGTCAGTACACTGCTTAACCAATAGCAATCAGGCAGCTTTTTGTTGCCTAACTTGCAAGAGAGAAAGGGGGTAGCAGGGGAGGACAAAATGTCAGCTCTCATTAGACTCAAACAGAGAGACAAATGGCAAGTATTATTTCTTCCCTAAATGTTTTTTAAATTATTTGTGTTAGCGATTGGCTTAGTATAAGGAGTTTTATATGTATGTGGGCAGTTATATTGGCACTAATACTTCTCCTTTAAAGGGGCACTACAGCGCTGATATAACTGCACACATACATACATATAAAACTCCTTTATACTAAGCCAATTGCTGACACAAATAGTTAAAAAAGTTTAGGGAAGAAATAATACTTGCAGTTTGCTTTCCTTAATTAGTTTTCCTGAGAACTGACATTTTCATCCCTCCGCTTCACCTCCTCTTTCTGTTCTGCAAGTCAAGCCACATGAGAAGAAAAAGCTGCCTGACCGCTATTGGTTAAGCAGTGTGGTTACCTTTTGACCGCATAAATTAAGCTTGATTACAGGAGATAACAGAGGGAAAGGTAACTTGTGTGCATGTGCTAAATAGTAAGTAGGTCAAAAATGTCCGGGGGAGGGTACCTTTTCATGAAAAACTGGCCAGTACACATCGCACACACATTTCCTGGTGCGGGAGTTTATCAGTGCTGTCTACTCAATCATTCTGGGTCACATGAAACATCTACTGGGGAGAAACGCTTCTCACTAAGGCATAGTACTGCATATGTAAAGATGTATTTTGACTATAGCTCCCCTTTAAGGAGTGCACATTATGTGCCCAGAACATTCCATCCCAATTACTTGATATGGTAGTCTATAAAAATTGTTTTAATCAGCATAGCCTGTGTGACTATGCTGATCAAAACAATTTTTATAGACTTCTATAGCATAATGCATTCTAGCTTCTACTGGGCTGTTTATTTAAAATTCAATAATAAAAGGTAAGTGACCAATAAATTGTGTAATATTCCTAAAGGTAAGTGACCAATAAATTGTGTAATATTCCTAAAGGTAAATAATTAAAGCAAAAGTTATCTGACTCTTTTCACCAGATCATTCACGAAGTTACATGGATTTAGATTTGCCATGACTACTTATTTGTATAGATCTGCCCTCTAGTGAACTATCAATATTATGGGCATATTTTGATATATGAGAAATAAATGTTCCCTTTTTCTTCACTACAGAGTGAGAAATGATACAGAAAGTCCTCATATTAGCCAATTGTAGAGACCCTGTGTGTAAGCTCAGGCGGAAGTGTGCAGGAGGCAGCAGCCAGGAACTTGTGGGGGTCAGAGCAGGGTGGAGGACAAACTGTAGAGACTTGGCTAGAGGGAGATTGGAGGATGTGGGATGGACGAAGGCTTGCAGCTGCAGAAGCATTTGTTTCATCTGACTGAATAACATCTTGGCTGTGGAACACAGTGAGTGAGCATCACAAACCTCCGGTACTTCCCATCTCCCACCCTTTACTAGGCCAAAACTTTCATAATCGTCCACCCAAACCTCAGTCCCTTATGTGTATTCAGGGCCGGATCTGGGGTGGGAAGCCTAACCATAAAGGAGAAATACTAAGAAACAAAATAAAGACACCAGGCACAGGGGACTACAGAGTTCATAATAAACAGACAGTTAAAAACAGAGAAAAATAATTTACAGAGAGGAAAGAAGCAGCTTCCTTTGGTTTGATTATGGGAAGTCAGTTTTATTACCCATATCTGTATATGGGCAAGGGTGGGAAGAGATCGTGCTTAGCATTAGCAAGCTGGAGCATTAAGGAAGGTTATTGTGGTGTTGTTTTTTGTTTTTTTTTTTAGCCGATGTCACAATAAGACTTGAAAAGGCACAGCAAGTAGACCATCTTCTGTCTAAATCACAAGTACATAAAAGGGCATATATCATTTAGATTGTAAGCTCTACGGGGCAGGAACCTCCATCCTCAACATCATACAAGTGATTTAACCTTGTGATCTTATACTTTATTGTTTAATGAAATTTACCCATGTCTGTATTTTATTTTTATTCTGAACTGTACAGCGCTGCGTATGTTTGTGGAGCTTTATAAATAAAATTATACATACAGATACATACATATGAGCTCTACAAAATTACTACCTTTGCAGTCACACAGAAAAGCAAAAAAAAAAAAAAAAACATTTAGTAAGAGGAGGGAAATAGTTGGGCCTTAAAGGAACAGTTTAGGCACCAACAGTTATTTGCTGTCTGTTTGACACTGTTAAATAAAAGTTAAATAAACGCTTTCTGTCATATAAATTATTTATTTATTTCCACCCTTCACAATTTAGCACCAGTTTGTTACTGAAGCTCCTCCCCTCTCTCAGCCACTTTCTGTTTAGTGTTAAGGAATTGACTGACAGGCTGAATAATGCTAAATAACCAATCAAAACCTTTAAACTGTCATTCACCTTTTTTTTTTTTTTTTTTTTTTTCACTCTGAAAGGTGTAGTTAACCCAGCAAAAGCAATTGTTAAAGAAAGGGCTGAAACATTGACTTTCTTTTTATATGGATTTGGTCTCTCACTCATGCCCAGTATCAGCACTTGCTACTGACAGTATACACCATTAGCTGTAAATATTGTAACTGCTCATGGTAATTAATTAACTATTAATTTTGACCTTCCTGAGACGCCGTTGTGTCAGTGACACAAGAATCCAACCAGGAAGTAAACACAGAAGGAGCTGTGTACTGCTATACAGATGGAATAATTAATACCTTTCCTCACATAAAAGCCTGACTAAGTATATTAGAAAAAAAATGTATTATGCATTTACAACACACATTACTTTTTATTAATAAGGCTGAACTGTTCTTTTAAATCTCTAGTTAAACAATCCTAAACTAGTATTACTTCAGAAGCTTGGAATGCTGGGGATTTCAGCAACATCAGGAGGCCAAAGGCTAAACATCCATTAATTAGAATATAACTGGGAAGAAAGGGAAATACCTCAAGGATGAATGGGAGTATTGGAATGAAAACTCCTGTACTCTCTGATAGGAGTGTCAATGCCCGTATGCAGTGAAAGCGAAGGGGAAAGTAGCGGACAGTCGGTACAAGCCTGGAAAAAAGTTTTCTTGTTAAAAAAAAAAGTACTTAATTACAATAGCGATCCATATTCTAATGATTTTCATATCTGCAGCTGAACTAGATGTCCTTGAAATGACTGGAATTGCAATTCTGGAAGAGCTGGAGAGATGAGAAATACAGGGCTATTATCATCCCCAAATTATTTACACAATAAAAAAAATAACATATCAGCATCAGGTTTTACCCCTGTACAACATGGGATGTTATGTTCACCATTGCTGTGTGGTAAAATTGTACATTTTCAGTCAGCTACGCTGTTTGGAGTGTAGGGGTGGGGGTTTTGAAATTTGATTCTACCCATTTCAATTTTTTCATGGCGTCTTTGTATAATACATTGCAGCTTTATGGCTGCCATCTTTTGCTGCTTTTGATGCTAATATATAAAAAGTAACTACTTTTCCCTATTAATTTTTGCTGATGAATTATACAATAATTGTCTCCCAAAAAATTATTAATTGTATAACTGCTCAATGTATGTAGTGAGAGATTTGACGTGTTGCAGCTGGATTGGTAGGAATGCAGAGCTAAGATTTCTATTATTACTTGCATTGTTCCAAGCTAATTACTGAAGAGCGTGATAAATAGTCAAGATGTATATTAAGTCGGAATATTTTGGAATGAGTACTGAACCCTGAAACTGTGGGTAATTTGCTTGACTCTTCTAGGAGAGAACCTGTACATGAACAGATAATGTTTGTAAAGAAAATTCTCTTTTGGATACACAATTCCCTTTCTCACCCACAGATGCTCCATCAGCGAACAGCTATTTGCCAGTGTTTGATATGGAAAGAGATACCTCATCTACAAAAGTGGTCTAAGATCAAGCTGAATGTTAACAAGTGAAGCAGCACTGATATGCTAGCTATATGCTATTTCAGAGAATGGGATTGTTGATCAGCAGTGTATTCAGAGTAACCACTGGTGGCTTACTAATGAATAAAATTAATATTGTTATGGTAATTTCCCAACAAATATAAACATCATTTTAACATATATCGGCTAATTTGTCACCAGAATATGGTGGCTGTAACTGTACAGTGTATGATTTACTGTCAATTTAGGTAAATCTATATAGAATCTTAATATACATTGCATTGTGCATGACCAGCTTTAGGAATTTAAGGACAAGCAACACCAAAAAAAAAAAAAAAAAAAAAAAAAAATCCGACTTGGATTGTTATTGCAGATATTCAATACAGCACTTGTAAAAGTCTTATCTTTTAAGAAAAATTGAGGTATTTTATTGCTTTCTAGTTGTTATTATCTTTACGGATAGCAGCCATGTTGTTAAACAAACCTCACCCAGTTCCATTGTGGGTCCATTTTGTACTTAGACCCCTTAGGAATTCTTAATTGCTGTAATGTGCTTTGAATATCATAGGCTAAATTGTAAAAACTATTTCAATTTAATCTTTTGGTTATCCTCTGGAATGATCATTGAATACTAGAGGTAGTACTCTCATTTTACTGCAGATGTAAACATATACAGATTTAATAGCATGTGTATCTGTCAACATTTTTACACAACGCTAAGAGAATGCTTTGCAAATTCAAAAGAAAGTTATCCTTCCACAGGCTACAATTCAAATGTGCAAAACGCTATATTTTAAATAGTAAGTTGATAAAAACTGCACATCAGCATTCCAGCCAGTACAGTGCTGTTTATGGATGTAAAGGAATTAAATAATCATTTTAATCTGATAATTTGTTCGTTTCATCATCTTGCCTACTACTGAAACACACTATTTAAGGCGACAAGCAGCCTTCAGTTCATCGATTTTTTTTTTTTTAAACAGTCTCAAGAAAAGTAATTTTCCAGACATAGCATATAATAGAACTGCTCCCAGTTTGTTATGGCAGGTAACAATGACAATCAAGGCGTCATATTTAGAAAACTACTTTTCTAGGGAAACTTTTTATAAATAAATCAAAAAAAAAAAAAGAAGAAACTGTAGATTGGGGAATAAATAAAAATTGAATTGAACATAGCCTGCATTTCACTACATTTAATTAACACAGGAAAGGAAAGTCTTCTGCAACTACTGAAAAGGATGACTATAGCTATATCCTGCAAATGACGTAAAGCAGAGAGGAGAATGAATGGAGATCATCAAGTACAGATGAACGCCCACTATGTATTTCCCATGGAAGAAACTGTGCAATGCAGTGAATAATCTGAACGAGTAGATGTCACGGTATTGTGCAGAAGGCAGGACATCTCTTTTACTGAACTGGCTTACAGCCTTCAATAGCATTTAGGAAAACCATTAAATGGTAATTATACCAGTTAAGAAGCGTTTATTTCCCATTTGTATCTAAAAGCTTTCATTGGATGCTGGCAAGCTCCACAGACAGTTCTCTGCCTTCTGCCCAGTGGGGTTACTGTTTTATTTAAATCTATGCAAACTGCCTCTACTGGGGCAAAAACAATTTGACAGATCCCACCAATACTTTACATTAGAAGGTCATAGAAATTAACTTTTGTTTTAATCATTACGTCATGTTTTTTTCCCCCCCTAAAGATATATAATGGGACACGGGCAGCAATGACAGCAATTATAAACAGGGTGAATTTTGAGCTATGGCAACATTGCCACCTGCTGGTTGCAGCCTAGTATTTACTTATGCTTACTAAAAGAAAAGTTTAGTCACCATTATTTGCCTATGTGTCACTGATAAATTAATACTTTTTGTATTCGTATACAAAATATGTATAATATTATTTTCTAGTTTCACTCCTTTTTTTCCCCTCCATAGTAGGTCCCTATTCTTCGGCAGCTCAGTTTAAAATCTTTAGCCGTGAAAGTTAATGAAAGGCTTGAGAATTCTGAATAGAAGCTTGCACAATCCTGACCCATATTATACAGTATGTTACATTTTAGATACAAAGGGGAAATGTATTCAGGCTACATATTTTAATGTAAATTAACAAATTTTATTTTTTTTGTGAAGTTATTCATCAGCTGCTAAAGCTTTACATAATTAATGTGTCCAATTAATTTTAACTCATGCTGCGCTGTTGTTTAAAGAGGCAGTTCATATCTAAAATATGAACTTTTTTTTTTTTTTTTTTTAACATCTAAGGACACCGCCCACTTACCCTGGCATTAGAACAAAGTAGCATTATTATATTTTCTATTCAAAAGGTGGTAAGTGAAAATATAACTTTGGGTTAAGTTACAAAGGGCTTCTGGGGACTACGAATAATCATTTTACCTATGTCCATTTAAACTTGCAGATCCCCATGTCATTTTATCCTGTCCCACCCCACAGAAACAATGTATTTTTAGTAACTTACCACCTTTGGTGGAATAAATAAATACCTGAAGCTATTCAGTATCTTCATCATTTTTTTTTCTATTGTAGCCTTTGTTATAAAGCTATGATTTGAGGGATTAGTACTTCTGGAAGAGGAACTCCATTTTATACATTAATTGTAAGGAAGGATAATTTCAAGGTTGGACCTACCTGATACAGCCAGTGATGATCTGCACAAGAGGATAGATCAGAGGCTCCAGTATCTCATTGGGGTGGATGGTACTCAGTACCCGACACCAGAGGTATAAACAATGGATATACTGCCAGTTATATACAGACTGGTAAGCCATCTACAGAAATAGGAGAAAGCAAATGTATTAACTATGCAGTTAAACAAGTCCCCAATGGGACCAATTAGATAATACCCAGGCATTGTGTCACGTCTACCTAATAACACTGTAAGGAAGAGCAGGGCACAAGCTGTGTGAATGCTGTAGGTGTGTTGTTCACAACTCAAAGCACCATGTTTTGCACATCTTTAGCTCCTTCAGTTGAATTAAATGATTTTCAAGAAGAGGGGATGATGGACAGCAAAATATGTACAAAAGAAGATGACAAATTATATTCTGGGGTGTTTCATGCAACTATACAACAAAATTTACTTGATCTCAAAGCGCTTGCAATTGAAGCTGCAGCTTGCTGATAAATTGCAGCAGAGGGATTGCAGCAACTGCCTCCAGGTCTGTCATTCTGACTACTGCCCTGATAGCTCCAAAACCAGGCATGTGAGGAGATTTGCCCCAGAGCTGGTCCATGCATACTCAAGCCACTACACTGTGACTGACACTTTTCTAAACAAGAGGTTAATTAATAAGCTGGTCATTAAAGGTTAAAGCAATAAGTAAAATGTGCCTGGTAAAACATACTCGGGTCTTGGCCTTCTTAATAGTAAGACTTTACCAATAAGGGAGATAGCAGATCAAACTTACAATAACACTGGGTTAAAAGGTAAGATATAAAGGTTGTAGAGCGGTGTTGGTTATAGAAGATATGGTCGCTTAAGGCTCTGGTACCTAGTCTACATTAAATATGACAATCAGATATTGTGCTCTGGTATTACCATAGTGATTGAGTTTCATTTTGAAGCTGCAGTAGAGTATAGATGGGAAAGAAGACCATCTAAATAAAATGACCTGTTATCTCCACTGAAAGATCAAATGTATGAGCAGTGAATATCATGGCTCTTATTTATGGAGTACAGTGTTTTAAAGGGTGCCTTTTAAAATGCCATTATCTATAGTGATTGCTCAGGCATACTCTTGTTAGAACCCGCCACCTACAATCCATAGTTCATTTTTGATGGTGTTGTACAAATGAACCAGGAAATGAGCGAGGTTGAAGTTCAGCTAATGTTCCTACCAATAAACAATGCTGAAACAATACTATTAAGATAAAAATCCTTTAATTCATTAATACACAAAAGAAATGCCTTTCAAAAATCTTATTTTAGATCTCCATTTTGTCCTGTGATGGCAACTACGTGGCCAGCCTCTCATGTGATTGTTCATGTATTGGGGTTGTAGCCTAAGCATGGACAGGTTTTACATGACTCAAGCAAACGAGAAAGCAGGGTCACTAATATGTTGTGCACAGCATATTTGACACGAATGTTAAACATGGGAATGGGCTTGGCCATGGGTTGCACAAATGACATTAAAAGGAAAAATAAAGCCTAAAAAAATTTTCAGCTAGAAATGTTCAACCTTATGCAAAGAGACTGCAGAACATATTGTACCTAAATGTACCATAGCCCTTTGAGACAAAGGATAAATGCCTTGTGAAGTTGTCAGCTTGGCGGTTCCATGTAGATACTGCACATGCTCAGTGTGCTTTGTCTCCTGTAGGTTTGCCCTGATTAGGGAACTAACACAAAATAACCTGACTATAAACTCAGGATATAGCTATAAATTAGGGGCCACCTCCCATTTATTTAAAAGCAAACACTTTTAATGTCCTCAGTACAAATGGGCTGATTATTAAAATAATTTGTTGCATATTACACACAGCAATGTAGTCTCTGCAGCCCTGCAATGCACAGCTGTACTAATTTATTATCAGCTAGCTTTACAGTATGGATATTTTAGAGATATTGGCATTAAAGGGATAGAGTTACCTAAATATCCCTTTCAGCTGCATGGTAATCTGTCCAGTTGCACAGCAAATGCATAGCACCATTACCTTTAAATGGGGGAGGCATAGCTTCCAGTACAATCTTGCACTCTTTTTTTTTTTCCAAGTGGAATACTGGCTTTACACAAATTAAATGAGATAAGAAGGAATCCTAAACTGCAGATCGAGTTCACTGTTTCATCTCACCATTCAAATAAAATCCCTGAGAAATAAGTCAATTATAACATCCCTTTAACCAGGTACAGCTGAGTATTGAATTAGAGCTATGTAGCTTCATTGCAGGATGCGTTTGTTAATTATATCTTATTAAAGTAATAATCTGATCAGCACATCATAGAGGCTTATTCATGTTGGTGTGAATTCCCAGGTGTAGCAGTTTCATGTCCTTTGTGTTGCTATGCTATGACAGATGCAAATTTGCTACTTTAAGCAAGAAAAGTCAGCCATCGAATTTGGAACAATATGCCTTAATTTGTTACTTTGACACAATGCAACATTTTGTTAATAGGCAAGTCGAGCACATGCAAAGGGATGCAAAAAGGTGTGCTAGTCATAAGATGTCAAACTGGATGTCAATTCTCCACATCATAGAGTTTACTGAATACACAAAGTTGTGGAAGTAGTGAATAGATGCAAATTCACATGTCTGTTTGCACTTTAGCCAATAACCCCCTCAGGGGGTTATTCACTAAAGTCCAAATTGTTGCATAAAGGTGTAAATTTGCCAGCTAAAGACAGTCGCAATAGACTGCTACTGTTGCACTTTACTAGGGAAATATTGTCACAGTCGCAACTTTAAAATTTGTTGTGGTTGCGGATTTGCTAATGGGAATCCACTGTTTGAGAATTCGACAGTGAAATTCTCACTTTAAGCAACAACCCCCTGTGTATGGAGATGGAGCTGATCACTGCATTATTTAGACTGTAAGCTCTATGGGGCAGGGTCCCTCCATCCTCGTTTCAATCATGGCCTGGCATTTAGAGTGATGTATTTTCTTGATTATATGTTTGTAATTTACTTCACTTGTTGTTTGTTACACTTTCCCTTGTCTGTATTATAACTGTATTGTTGGATTGTACAGTGCTGTGTAACCTTGTGGTGCTTTATAAATAAAAATATACAATACATACTACAGATAACTACCGGTATGTTTTATGAAGTTAAATAAATTATTAATTATCCATACAGGAATTTAGGTTTTTTTACTGATAAAAGGATGATCTGGTAACATCATTCCATTAAATCTAATATGTATAAAATAAACTATGTAGAACGGATAGGGCATTAGCTCATTGCATAGCTGGACTGAAAACCATTGCAGTCTATAGTGCAGTCTCAGAGAGCATTAGTCACAAGCTCTGCAATGAGGGGGAGGGTTGTGGCTAATTTACGCTAAATACATCATATGAAGCTGCAACTGTCTTTTGCACAATCCAAATTCCACATTGCAGCAATCTGGGCTAAACGTTAGATTTAACATTTGTAACACTATCTTTAAGTCAAACTATTTTTCCCAGCCCCTGAGAAGTACATACTGAGCATGTGCAGGGTCGCCGGCTAAGGAAGTAGGTTACCTAAAGAATAAAAAGATTATCTACTTTCAGTGGAAACTTTACAAACATCACTGTTCAATCAGACGTGGTTCGTGTAGGGACGAATATGAGGATGCACTGGAGGTATTAAGCACAAAAAGCAAAGGGAAAGGATCCCTAGTGTAGTACTGTTTAGATTAATGGATTTATATTGTGAGGGACACACAGTGGTGAATTATAAATTATTTGTGTTAGTATTATTCAATTAACACTGTGATGAATGTGGTGAGGTGGTCAGAGTGGATGGTAATGACACCAAGAAAATGGAGACTATAAGATGCAAAGGTGTTGAGTTAACCTGTAGCACTGTTCAATGCTGATGGGCTGGTATACTTAAGAGCTATTATAATAAGCCCTATACATAAGATACATCATGTAGTTGAAGAAGAAAAGAAATGTTTAGATTTAAAATAGTTATTCCAAAAGACTAATGCATCCACTAACGTAAACTGGAGCTGCTTTGCCATAAAATGTTTCTTAATACATAAGACAAATGAACAGGTATTAATCTACCTGGAAATATAATGATATAGTTTATATTGAGTTAAGAAAATAACAGACAGAAAGAAGTGATCTGAATGCATCAGGGAAGAACACCAACCAAATCTGACATTTTTTCTCTCACCTTTTTTTTGAGAGTCATTGCACTGCGCAGGTGAATAGCCAGCTGCCGGATGTATATGAAGATATGTTGGTATGAAGCTTGGACATCTAATGAATACATCTCAGTCAGAGTTCGCTGCATAAAGTTGATCATCGGCAGGGCATTAGGGGATGTGAATTTTGAGTTCTTCACATATGATATATACATTTTCTGCAGGAGAAATGTCAAAAGAAGAGCAGGGAAAACATTTTATTTTGGACAAAACACACACAGTTTTGGCACATTATGAAGATGTTCTCGAGCCTGCTGAAAAGACAGTAGCAACAGAAATATAGAAAATCCCCTTTGGCAGTTCTTCAACTACAGTAATTATAAAAAGGGTCTGTATTTAATTCATAATTGTTATCGTTTTCCGTCTGTATATATCTTTACTCATAGCAGACAAGCTATAACTAAAGGATAAACAAACACAATCTACTCCTATTGTTTTCTAAGGAGCTTGAGATAATACATAATTATGAAGTGCCCAGTATTAAAGTTAACATTCTTTTTCATCTTACAGTACTGTTGTGGAATGTTGTGATTCTGCAGTCTTTGTTGAATAATTTCCCGTCCATACAAAGTATCTTGCAAAATTCAGCACAAGCTAATGAAATCTCTCTTTACAAGAAAGATATATTTAGGGCTCTTACTGTATCTTATGTAATGAAACCAGCCACTCTTTTTTATTGGTTACCAGCACTTAGAGAGTGTAAGTTCTTATGAGCAGGTTCAGTTTGTATACTATGTCATTTATTATTGAGTATGTTCCCCTCATTATGTACAGCAAATGTGGGCGCTATATAAACCAACAATAATAATAATAATAAACACCAATGAATTATACTAGTACAATTACTGAAAGCAGAGCCGGCTTTGCCATTAGGCAGAGTAGGCAAATGCTAGGGGCGCAGCCTGCCCAGCTGCATCCGCGGCTCAACTTTAAATCTCTGCCAATTGGGATATTTAAAGTTGAGCCGC
>WMED01005966.1:0-18956 GCA_019650415.1 Pipa parva | reverse complement strand
GCGCAGTCGCCCGAACTGTTCGCACTACTTCGGACAATGGTGAATTCCCCCCATAATCTTTCTAGAAAATTCATTTTGAGTACATAACACCTACAGCTCTGGCAAGCAAATTACACATGCAATATTAATATGTGGTATTAGTCCATAAAATAGATTATTTACTATACCTGTGATGAATTACTTGTTTCATTGCCAGCACCATGGGAAAATTTGCTATTTATTATTGTTAAACACCACCAACTGACCAATTTACCAATCCACAACCAAACCACATATTATTCTTGGGGCACTTTCCACTTGACCTGTTCTTTTCTCTACTAAGAAAATTGAGGTCATGGGGCCATCGATAAAGGACTCAAGGAAAGAAACAATTGTGAACAGGGAGGAAAATACCATAGAGAAAGAAAGAGTGCATTGAAAAAGAGGAAAACAAGGATAAAAGAGCAAGGGAAGCATTGATGATCATACAGGTCATTAGATCATACAGAACAGAGTGAGTAAACAAGATGAAAACTAAATGAGAAAATGAAGAACAAAATGAGAAATCAAAGAGCAGATCAAACAGTTAGAATAGAAAGGAAACAAACGGTAATATTGTTTTAGTAGCAGGTATAGTCAGAACTCCCCAAATAAAAGGTACTTTATTAGGTCACAGTGGAGATCAATCTCTGTAACGCAGCAGTCGCTCCGGTCCCAGAATTTGAACCCTTTGTCCCATCCGCAAGTGGTGATCTTACATACTTGTTACAGAGACTCCTGAGGTTTCATGCCTTGCTGGTTTTTCTAGTGCCTGATCTCAGCTCTGTTTGATTCTGTTTTCCCACCTTGCACAGGTGTTTTGAATTGTAGACTCATCATTCCCATCTAATAGCTGATTGACAGCCAATCCCTCTAGATGCATACATGCTCTGAAGGCTGGCTGTGTCATTGTCTGATTATAGGTCTTGTATCTTGAGTTCAGTATCATTCCTGCTTATCCTCATGCTTCGTGTTTTGCCTGCTGGTATCCAGTCCTCCCAAGAATGTTCTCTGCTAAGTCTTCCTGCCTCCAGTTTTGGGCTCTTTCTCCTCGTATACCTGGTTTGGGTGATCCTGCTCTCAGAAATTGCCTCCTACTCCTCCTGCTGGATTGCTCACATGAAAGCTCAGGTGGATACTTGGAACAACAGAACTATAACGTAGACTTCATAGTAGTGCAATTTAACAGAACAGTCACCTACAGAAATCCTGGGCACACGTTGAATTGTAACACACAGCACCCATTAGAAGCAGCTCAGAAACAGGGTAAACACTGCAAGGAAATAGCTCAGGAACAAGGATGAGGTCAGGTGCTGCAAACAGGCTGGTGTTGAACTTGACAAAAGCTGTACGTGCACACTGTAAAGAGACTTACTGCAGAGCTGACACTCATAGGAACAGAATACTTGAAACAGGAACTGACTTGAAATACAATTTTGAATACTGGGCTGAAGAGCTGACATTCTGGAGCAGAAGACACATGAAGCAGATCCCTTTCAGGCAGACTTGAAGCTGACAGAAACCAGAATCACAGGAGACATAAAATGGCTTCCAGAATGCCAAACAGCCCAACAGGATCCTTCCTTCCACTGTAGATTTTGCTTAATGTTCAAGCACTGCTGAAGGCAGTACTCAACCTTTTGAATTTGCCGCCATTGACGTCACCTGTGATTGGCTAGTCCAACCCAGAAGCCCTTGGGAGAAATGAGTCTCCTTTGCGCATATCTGCATTCAGCCAGCAGTCAAGCTCATGCAAGCACTGCTTGTTTTAATCTCAGTTTGAGTTTCCTGCTTACAGACAGGAAAGTAGGCTTCCCAGTTTAGCCTGTTGTGTGGTGGCATTCACTAAAGGATGGGAGAACTTATTTGTTTATTGCTATGGTTACCTTGAACTCAGCACAGGATCCACACTGTCATAACTTTGGCTAACTTAATCCTTGAAGCGAGTTTCTGCTTAATAAATGGAGAAAAACATACAGATGGTTAAAGATGTTTTTGCATAGCATTCAAGTAGATTCTGCCTAGATGAGGCCATGTCTCAGAGAAGGAATGCCTGGAGCTGCTGAGCGGCCAACCTGTGGGTTTTATCCAGTTAAAATGCATACATACTGCACATCTCTATAATATTAATCGACAAGCACTTTAAAAAAAAAAAGTGTTAATGTTCAATTTATTTACAATTATTTAATACAACTACATATGTAATTAACTCAATCTCCGGTTCTTTAGCAGTTGGTCCACCAAAATGAAACTAGTCTGGATCTCAGCTGCAGAAAATTCATTGTTTAATCCACTGCATTTTAAATTTCACTTACTGTCAGATGCTCATAAAGTGGTTCCCAATCCCTCCTAACCAGGTAGTTTCATACCACTAATATATCAGAATTGTGGTCTGAATCCCAGTAGATGGTAAAGATTTCTGTAGTTTTAATTAATGTTGCTGCAACAAAATGAATCTGTTTAATATTTAATAAGAAACATTTTCATCTTGGTTTTTCTTTTAAACCTTTTGGCATTTAGTACTTATGATTTCTTCTCATTCCTAAAAGAAAAATGTTTCATGACATTTGCAATAGCTGTTACTTCCAGGGATAAAGTACCTAGAATGTGCATGGTAGACAAATTTAAAGTGTAATTCCATTTTTTTTTAAAGACACCTGAAATCATCCCATGGCACCACAGACACAGGATTGCTAATCATGGAAATATTATGTGTATAAAGATGCCAAGTCTGTCTGGTTATGTCCTCCATGGGATTTGGGGCCTTATTGACTAAACGCCAAATAGTCATGTAAAACTCTGAATACATATCTACAGGTATTTGTCACTTCCCAATGTTCGCTTATTCAGTAAACTCTGTGAAGTGGCCAATGCGTGGCCAATTTGGGTGACTACAGTAGTTGCAATCATATTGAGCACTTCGCATCACTTGCACATGCACAGGTACTTCTACTACTGACTAAGTGGCAGAGTATGTTGGTGGAGCGAATGAGACTAGGAGTACTGCTCTGAATTCACCATTTGACTTATGAGAGTGGATAATTCTATACACCACACAACCCATCCAACATCGATTGCCACTGTCCACTTGTTCAATAAGTCTATTTTCAGCTTAGTCAACAATAAAAAGCTAATTTGCGACTATTTTTTTAGATGTGACTATAAGGCCCTTATTTTTCAGGGCCCAATGATTTTACTTGACTTGGGATTTTTTATAATATTTGTGTGAGCCACCTGAACCAGCAATTGACTGTCTTTTAGACTTATCTGCATTTCGGTACATGGGAGCAGTACTAGACAGATAATAGTATATTTCTTTTCTCTTTGAGGGCCTCTTTTAGACTAATGTGATTGCAGTGAAAGCTATCCAACTCCAAACTGATTTCAGGCACATACCTGCAAACATTGCAGAACAAAACACATAAAAACACACAACGTCAGTCACCTCCTTTGCAACTCCGTATGAGTAAATTCTTATGCACAAACTGGGATGAATGTAGGACCGCACCAAATTCCCAGCATGCTACAGATCAGTCAGTGCTATGTTTCTAACCTAATACTAAAAAGTTATCTCCAGGATGTCAACCCTATTAAGAGAAGAATCATTTATTGCAAAAGTTAACCAGCCGGAAAAGTCCCGTGTTGGAATACATGAAGTATATCGGCACAGGGTTAGTTATATCAAATAAGTCACAAATGGGTTAAAGAGTTTGGAGTGAAATAAAACCTAAAAGAGCAAAAGCCATAAACAAAATCAATAAGAAGTATAATTAAATAATTTCCAGTGTCTCTCTTTTCGGTTAACTCACCAAAACTGTCCTGCTCAGCAAAAGTCCCAGTTGGTACAATTATCTATCTTTTAAGCCTCTGGCATTTGCTCTATGTCAGTCTTCATCCAGTGACTGAAATTAATCAGTAGATGCTTACATTCAGCGAGTTGGAAGTAACATTCTTGGGAGAAATGAACAAAAGTTAAAAAAAATTTCAGCAAGTGAGGGAAACCCATTGTCACTGTGATGTTTGGAACATACAGAGAAAGTGGCATGGAACTTATTGTCTATAAAGACTGCACCTGCACTGGATAATGGGGAGGGGGGGGGTGCACTATTAAAGTTATAACATGTAACCAATTCCAGCATATAATATGCTTATGATGTTATATTATAAAGCCAAGTAACAAGTTACAATTCATCTACAAGTCAAATATTAAGTTACAAGCACAAGAGAGCAGCATCAGGCAAGTTAAAAGAAGGAATGTGTGGTTTGTATTCAGATTTATTCAAAATACAACATTGCAGATCACAGCAGATGACTACCCACTCATATGTGGTGGCAGCAGATCAAGGATCAAGTGATAAGATGGAGGAGCTAGGACATTGCATGGACCCATCCAGCACTACTTCATGGGTCAGAAGAGAAGACAATGGAAAATGTAATGTTAACTTTAATTAAGACTTTTATAACTTCCATGTGAATTTAGACACCATGTATTGTTCATATAAGGACCATAGATACAATTTTTTTAAGCTGTAGTCTGAGTTTGAATCCCAAATGAAAACCTTTCAATGGATCGAAATGAAATCAAAACACATGGGAGTCCATGCACATCCCTTGTTAATGACTTTACTGTGTAGAGGGGTGTATTTAATTTAACACAAATTTTTTGGACCCCGTATATTCACCCTATAGAGTCCCTGTGATGGTCTACCGTATTAGTAGGATTGTGTCTGCAGTTGCTTATGTAGATAAAAAAAAAAACAAAGAAAAATAAAGCAAGAAAAATCAAGAATGTATTTTTAAAGACAAGAATTTTGCAAGTACTATGTAGGAATAATGGTCATGCACAACCAAGAGGGATATTTTATGAGTAACTGGGAAATTATAACTGACATTATACATTTTATTCATGTATTTTCATGTTTTGTAACCCTTTGTGAAAGTTTTTGGAAGGAACTAGAATGGATTGTTAGCTAGAAAGAAAGTGGGTGGCCGAGACAGGACTTGTTTGGAGTTCAAATGATTCAACTTGGACCACTGAGAGTTGGAATATCGAGAGGCATGTGCTTGGAGTGAAAAGGAAGCAGAAATGCAAAAGCTGTGTATGTTTTAATAATTGGGGGTTATTCACTAAAGTCCGAATTGTAGCATATAGGTGCGAATTCGCCAGATAAAAACAGTCGCAATAGACTGCTACTGTCGCAGTGGCATCTTAATAATGAGAATAGTGTCACAGTCACGACATTATTATGGGAAAATTGTCTCAATCTTAACATTAAAAATTGTTGCGAATTTACAATGATGACATTGTCGCGGATTTACTATGGGAATTCGACAGTCGAATTCGCACCTTAGTGAATAACCCCTCTGTTATTTGTTTAGAGTCAAATAGCCCTCATTTGGGTTTCCCATTGACCAATTATGTTGTTTTGCTACCAAAAGTACATCAGTTACAATGGCAAAAAACTGTATTCCCTTATACCATGGTCACCTGAATACACTGTATTTCACTAACAATCTGAGGAAAGTTAATTAGTATGCAAGAGCAATATTTCTGATTACTTACCTGCTTGAGTTATCATTGTATTTTAGCTTCTCCTTAACTACTGTTGTAAAAACCCTACTGGAAAATATCATTACAAAAGGATTTATAAGCTGCCCTGTGTGTTTCATGCGAAATGAAATGTTCTCTGAGTGAAAAGAATAAAGTGTATATTGTATACCAAATTAATGATTACTTTATCAGTTTCTAGCAAAAGAAGAGTAAGTAGAGCTAAATAGCAAGTGCAAAATATATTGTTCATCACTGTACCTATTTAAAGTTGTAAGGTATCACACACACTTAGATTGTAAGCTCTATGGGGCAGGGACCTCCATCCTCTTGTTTCAATCACAACCTGGCACTTAAACTGATTTCACACTTGTAAGTCACTCACTTGTAATGTTTAATGCAATTTTCCGATATCTGTCTTATATTTGTATTGCTGAATTGTACAGCGCTGAGTAAATTTGTGGAGCGTTATAAATAAAGTTATATATATGCACACTATCGGCACCTCTCTCCAATTACTAGTGCCTTCTGAGTACTGTGCCAATCCCATTCAGCTCATGTGACTAGTGAAGTCAGTGGCAGGAGATTTAAATATTGAGCACTGCGATCTTGCAGTGCTCGAGTATCAATGTCCATTTACATGCCTGCCTTGCATTTTGTGTTTTGACCAACAATCCTTGCTTTAAGTTTACTGTTAGCTTCAGCCTGATGTTTTGAGCCTGTTTTAGGAGGATCTGCAGCATTTGTGTCTCTTGAATCCATCCAGCATCTGTGTCTCTTCTCTGCTCCAAGGATGCTTGTGAGTAACATTTCAGAGTGTGCTCAGCTATGTTGTGAGTGACAGTTTAAATATGCTGTTCCAAGTGATCCTGCTATATGCTTGCAGTTATGATGATTTGGGTCTCCGTCATTGTTTTGTGTTTGAGTCTTACCAGCTGCCACCAGTTGGGGGGGGGGGATTAATCTGTGGGCCATGACCAGGGTGCCTGATTGACACAAACTTGTGTGATTGACATCCACTTGTGGATGATAAAGGTAAAGATTGTAAACTCTTTAGACTCCACGCCTCAGTGATAGCTAGTGAGAAATCCTGCTTTACTACAGAAGATCCACTATATCCCCAGGTCACAATTGTCCCTGTTCCTAGTCACTTTTTCCTGCTCACAAATCACAGTGCACTTTAGCTCCTCTAGAGTTGCTCCACGTTTATTCCTGTTATCACACTTTGTACTTCAGAGGTGTAATGGGGTTGGAGTATGCTAGAGCACTTCTAGTGGTGTTCCAGTCCCAGGGTACCACCCTGTGATCCATGATATCAGGTAATTCGCTCCAAAAGAGAGATAATACACTGTTTGTTCAATGGGCCCTCCTAGAGTTTCACACTAACAATCATGGCATATTCCTGAGGGTAGTGTAAAACAGGTAGAAGTTCGGAGACATAAAATGTAAGATACAAGAAAAGTATTTGAACTGGGGAGGATATGGAAGATACAAAACTACATTCTTATTATTAGCTTGATATAAAGATATTTGGTATGCCCAAACTGTGAGACCATTGAAAAGTCTAAATTGCCCTCTGGTGATCACAGAGAACCAAAAAAAATGTGTCACCAAAGGAACTCAGAAGCTCACTACACTATAAAGGCTTACTTCAGAAATCATACCGCAAGCATGAACCCATAAGCTTTGGTGAGTGGAGATGTAAGACAGCAACACATTGTGTGAGTCCAAATAAAGGTGTGAGATTTAAAAGGGATGAGAATACAGAAACAGAAAAAAAAGGACATAGGGCTACTGAAGAAGTCCCAAAGAAGAAATAATAAGTGAGAAACTACAGAACCTGAAGGAGGAATAAGTTGGAGACTACTACTTTAATGAGCATTTGTATGAACCATTAACTTTTTCCATTTACTTAAAATGTTATAATGGGCACTAGCTTTCTAGCTCTATAGCCAAATCACAGAAACGTAGGTCAGGCTTTTTCCTACTTGAAAACTGTACTGTGCAATGGACAATGGAATTTTCATTTTCTTTCTTGTTTGTTAAGTTTCTCAAAGAAAATAATTATCCACAAAATTAAAGCTGCTGCAACCTCCCTTTTGCCAATATCTATAATTGGAGCTGTGAACTTTCCTACACTACATTTATAAATATGTCCTTTTTTAATGAAAGGTTTCTCCAAATAGAGCTGAATAATCTTCGGCTACGCGTACAGTTTTAGCCAAATATTGTTTGTATTTACAGCAGGTGATGAAACTATTTCTGTAACTGCTGCACATGTTTGTGCTGTCTAAATATAGGACAAGGAAACTGCTATAAAATTGCCGTATATTACTGAAATAAAAGACAAAATATTTTTGTGCCATTTTTAATTGTTTTTAACACAGCTGCTGACATTTCTGCTATAAACAGTATCATATTATATCACACATGTATTGAATGTGGTAAGGGAAGCAGACAGGCTATGAAAGGGATGGCAGGATTATGAAAAAGAAATTTAAAGGGAGTGAGAGACAGAGAAAATAAAATGATGAGGGAAATGATGAGAGAGTAAAAAGAGGAGGAAGAAATGACTTACAGAGGATTTAATAGCATTTTAGAGAAAATAAAAAAAAGTGAAAAAAAAAGGAGTATACTGTACATTAGGTGTATTTAAAAAAGTTACAACCAGCCCTGTACTAGATTTTGTATATACAGCAGAACTAGGTTTTGTATATAGAGCAGAACAAAGTCTAGCACACAAATGCACATGCCACCTTGCTTATAACAAAGTGTGTAAGATGCAGATGTTCCAAGTGTATTCAATCTGAATATACTTTGATAAATCTGTTCTAGAAGTAGGGATGTTAGAGGAAGGGATTTCAAATGTTGGGAGTTTAAATTCATCCTTCGATACTTCTGAGGCAGGTTCGAATGTCGTTGGATTGGATTACCTTTAAAAAACCTAACTGAAAGTGTCACACTTCAGATTAGAACCTCACTGAAACACAGCAGAGTCATTAAAATGTGTTAAATAAAAGAACAAACTTTTCTCCTTATCTTAACTTCTTCATCTTCAGTACAAATCTAATGGGCCGTTCCCTCTCAGGTAGGATTTACAGGATCCTGCTCAGTTGTGGAGGCAGTGGTACAAGAAAGAAGATGGAGGAGCAAGGACTTCATAGACAAATGGAACCCATCCAGGACTTCTTCATGGTTCATGGGCCAGAAGAGAAGATGGAAAAAGGTAATGGTAAGATTAATGCAGGCCTTTATTACCTCTATAAGAGTTCAGAAACTGTGCGTTGGTTGTAAAAGGACAAGAGACAAGTAGAGTATAGGTGATATCTTTTATTGGCTAATGGAATAGATGGTAAATGCAAGCTTTTGATACTACTTGGGTCTCTTCTTTAGGCATGCTTGAAAAGGCAGATTGATGAATATACAGCCAATCAGGTAATTTTGAAAAATAAGTTAATAGACATAAATTGTATATCTAACCAATTGATCACATGAGACAGAGTGCCCTAAGAATGTATATACATACCCATTGTGACCATGAACAGAAAGTAGTGGTGGGACCACTTCGGGCATGCCCATGGGACAGGTAAGCTACTTTTATAGAATTTTAAATAAATTGGTTTGTTTCATTAGAAAATTGTGATCTTGATAAAGGCAAAATCTGTTCTGCGAAAACATTAATTGCCATGCTGTAGTTTTTAATATGATTAACTAATTGATTAATAAAAGTTTTTAGATTTTTTTGAAGACCGAGGAGTGGATTTGTTCATAGTAGAGAGTATAGAGCAATGACACAGCTGACCCAAAATTCTTCCTTCCCTATGCAAGCCACTATTCAGTGTGACACCGTATAGATGTAAGTGACAATAGGGAACCATTTTTCACCCTGCTTGGCCCAGGACTGCATTTAAAATTTTAGTCTTAGTGAGGCAGGGTATGGAGAATGTAGTTGCAGAACAGAATAGTATTAGTCCAGATTGACTTGAATTGGGTAGAGGTCAGCTCAAATCCCCCAAAATATTAAGGTTACCCTGGAGCAGGGTTAGGCAGACTGCGGCTCCCGAGTTACTTGCGGCTCTTCAGCTGCCTTGTTGTGGCTCTGAACGCATCTCCCTCCCCCGTCATGACCTCTGATGCTTCGTTTGATAGGACGTCAGCAGGTCATGTGATAGGGACCATGCGCTCCTCCTCCTTTGCCGCTCCGCAAAACTTTTTCCCCAGTGGAAGAGGGAGTGAAATGGCTCCCTCCTGTGCAAAGATTGCCAACCTCAGCCTGGGGTTACAAAAGCAGCAATCCTAGTAATGGAAATGCACTTCATTTTCTAAAATACTGATCTGAAATTTAAGGAATGCTGAAATTCCAAAATATTGTATCTATATCATCTATCTATAAAGTCAACATTAAATGTGTTTTAATATGTTTATATCATTTAGTGCATAATAGTAATATTACCTGCCTGAATTGTGGTCATCTCGTGCAGTACCACATTCAAAAAAGAAAGTAGTTCTGATTCTTATTTTTTTGTTTGGCATTTATAAATAAGTTTCCTCACAAATATGTGTTTCTTTTCACTTTCTATCCAGTGATCCCTGTTTTTCTGGCTATAATGAGAAGTTATTAAAAAGAAATCTGTGTTAAACCTTGTTGCAAAAGGCTCCTGTGTTTTGCTCAGTAATTGAAGCTTTTTGTGTAAATTTTTCTGTTTCATTCTGTATTATATTTCCCTTGTGACAGTAGATGAGGTTCCCTGCTTTATTTCCTATGGCAGAATACAGAACATCAACTTCTTATAACTGATTTGGAACACTGGGAGAAAGAATCCATGCGCAAGAAAGCACTCTGCCCACCAATCATGTAACCTAACCGTTTAATAAGTACATTTTTCATTTCACAAGACTGTATTGACCATCTGGATTGTGAAACAAGAGTTCATTTTCTTTTAAAACAATAAGTGGTATATAATGTATGATCATGGGATAACTCTTGATAGTACATTTAAATAAAAGATCAGTGGGCTTTTGTCAGGTACGTTTATAGGAAATAAAAAAAAATAAAATAAAATAAACATTTTTACCTGGTTTTCTTAAAATTGTTCCTACTTCACCTGCACATGAAAACATATCTGCCTGCATATTTGTATTATTTGAAGTTGTCATTCTATATAGACCAATAAGATTTAAATGCATCATCTATGGTGCTAGCTGTAACATCCTTCACCTAACATCCCTTTCTCAAATCTACCTCACTCACCACCTTCTTTTTTTAGGTCTTTGTGAGTGAAAGACTTCCCCACATCAGTCAGAGTCTGTCTGCTTCTCTATCTCCTCTGGAGACTTTGGGTCTCAAAGTAGCTGCTGGGCCTGGTTCAAGGTGCAGTAAATTTCTATTGACAGTGCATCTGGATGCAGCATTCTTGCTGCCATTTAGCTTTGTCTTGCTTGGTGTCAGTAATTCTGCTTCTCTGAGATGAATTTTTTCAGGTTTTCTAAACAAAATGCCATAAAAAACAGAGGCGGTTGTTTCATGAGGCAAACAGTATAGAGTGGGCATGCAATACAGGAATACTTGGAAGTCCAAGGCTCAGTTTAAAAAAAAAATGTACAGATATGGGGAAGGCTTTCTAAAGGTCAGGAAGGAAGATTAATGGGGTTATAATTTAAAGTCTGAATTGTCGTGTAAAGGTGTGAATTCATCAGCTAAAGACAGTCGTAATAGACTGCTACTGTCGCAGTCACGTCTTTAGAATGAGAATATACTCGAGCTCTCTTCAGCTGTGTGAAGCAGACCAGGGTACTATTTCCACCAAGCTAGGAAGTCGCCATCAAAGATCAGGATGGAAAGTTATTACAAGACAAAGATCAAATCAGGCAAAGGTGGCGAGAATATATGGAAGAGGTGTTCTTCAGCCATCGAAAAGGCAAACCATTGGAAAAAGAACACCAGACCAAAGAAGAACCGGGCATTCTTGAGGAAGAAGTCGCAAACAATTACCAAACAGGAAAGCTTCGGGGATCGATCATCTACCAGCCAAACTATTAAAAGCATTGGCGATCAAGATCTTAACTGAACTCTGTCAAAAGATCTGGTCCACCAAAACATGGCCCAAAGGCTGGACAAGATCAGTTTTTGTCACCATTCCAAAAAAAGGCAATATGCAAGAATGTTCCAACTATCATGCCATCACCCTCATATCTCATGTAAGTAAAATCCTTCTGAAGTGCATTCAGAAATGCATAGCAAAGATTGTTGAACGTCCAAGCTGGTTTCCGCAAGGGATGCAGCACTAGAGATCAAATCAAGAACTGGCACTGGATCATGGAGAAGACACGGGATATCAAAAACTTTTGAACTTTCACTGTATTGAAATATATTCAGACCTGTGATAGGGATTTTTTTTTATAAAATAGTGGTGACATGGATAATGCATATGCACATGGTGAACTGCTAATTATTTGTCAGTTCATGCAGTATACTACTGTAGCCATTTAGTAAGCTCCTAAATTGACTGCAGTGCAGCCAAAAGGTATGTTAGAGCTACTCTAACCCTTTAATACAAAACAGACCTAAAATCTCCATGATGATTATCTAGGTACACAGCATCTCTGCTAGCACAACCTCAAACATTTTCATAAAGCCAGAGCATCCTTGTTAAGAGCAGGGTTACTCCCCTCCCTCCCTCTCCAAGACCTAATACCCAATGCCCATATAAGAACATAATTTTTCTTATATGAACAACGCACTTCCAGTTCTTCATGCAATAGGGCAGCAGGGGAAACAAAGTAGTCTCCTTACAAGCCTTCGTTTAAAGATATTCACTATATACAAGCCCTCTTATTTATCTATATACAAGCCCTCCAAATAATAATCTTATTTAATAGTATTGAATAAAAGTTTCACACTACTTTTAACTTATAAGCATACTAAGAGCACAACCACAATTATATCATATCCTCTCATTTAGGGGGAGATTTAAAGACAATGTAAAGACACCTACAACTTTATTAGTCCCTGAGGAAGCCCACATAAAGGGTGAAACTGGAGTCCTTTATGACTTTTATAAAGATAAGAATCCATTTTTTGTACATGTGAGTGCATTTTTTTCTTTTACATTAAAGTTGTTTGAATTTACTGCACTATTGTGGTATTCTCTGCAAACAGCTACTTCTACATAAAGACAAGGAGCGTAATAAAGCACAATCCACCGAGGAACTCCCTGATCATTAAGGCTAAACCACAAGCCTGAATTCATGTGAGTGCAGACTTTTACCTAAATATAGTTTTATTTATCTGTGATGCTGTGGTATATTAAATTTTTATTTTAAAGGGGAAGCACAACCTCTCTATGATGTAAAAGTGTAATATTTCAATATATTGTTGCATGCTGTAATTTGCATTTGCTTCTCTTTCAAAGAGGAAAATGGGTACCTCATTTTTACATGTTAAGATGGAATCCTAAACTACTGGCATATTGAAATGTCACCCAATAAATACAATTTAGAGCTATATTTCATACCTTATCTTAGAGCTATATCTCATACCTTATCTTAGAGCTATATCTCATACCTTATCTTAGAGCTATATCTCATACCTTATCTTAGAGCTATATCTCATACCTTATCTTAGAGCTATATCTCATACCTTATCGTTAAAATAGGCTAAGCATATCACCAAGTAGACTTGAGGATTGTATTGTAGTCATTTATCTAATTATTCATTGTGTATTAGTGTGTTGATAGAACTAAGCTGCAGATAATTGTGTATTATGCATATAAATACATTGTTTATTCATATAGTCTGTGTATTTAATGGTTTTACATTAATACAATAATAATCTGGTAATATTATCACTTTAAAAGCAATAACAAGCTGAATATAAAAGGCACATAATTCCTAGCCTTAATCTTTCTCAGGCTTTAGTATTCCTTAAAGCCAGGGATTTGACTGAAAGACATCAGAATTTTGAATAACCAATCAGAATCGTGCAGGTGTGTTTTCATACTGAGCTGATTTCCAGCCACTTATTTCTAATGTTTGTTTCGGAATTTTCTGGCTTTTTGATCAAGTTTCTGACCAGACGATTCCAAATGTATCAGCTAAAGAGAAGAATTTGAAAGAGGAGGGGGCTTCTGTGAAAAAAAAGTCTATAAATTTGAATTCAGTGAAAATGAGTACATAATGTATATTGCAAAAATAATTTAACAGTTAAAAATTAGATGAGCAAAAAAAAGATAGTTAGATATTAAACTGTTCCTTTAACCCTTTAACTCAATTTTACTAATAAAATATTCAGCTTTGCAGGCTAAATTTAAATGTTTTCCTGCTTTCCTCTTGATTCAGGAAAATGGTTTAGAATATCTCCAGACTAGTCTAGAAAGGCATTTCCCAGAATACTCAGGGGTAGATGCCCCACTCCCACAAGTCTAAAAAGCTGTCAACTCAGACCCTACATTAAAAAAATCAGGTTTTTGTTTTATTTTTTTTTTCCTCAGAAAAACCATTAGCCAAAAAGATAAAAGACCAAGCGTAACTGATGTATGAAACTATAATCACTATTAATAACTTTTCTAAAATAACACCTGTCTAATAGCCCAGGTGTTAGAAAGGCAGTTAACGCATCCTTTTTTTATACATTAATGATAGGTTTGTATAAAAAAAGGTTTTCAATTCCCATTTCCACGCTTTTATTACAGGAATGAGTGGTTTGATTAAAACAAATCATCAATTCACATCTGCATTCTTCTCTGCAGTAAAAACTCATGGAAAATTGTGTGCATTTTCTTTTGTACATATGAGCTTAGCCAAACATGTATTTATTTAACTATGACACGGCATGTAGCACTTTACAGAAATGAATCATTCACTAATGGCTTGTGGAGTTTAGATCAGTTCACAAGATACAAATCGATGATCCAATTTTTTATAGGTATATATTTATTGTCATTAAGTAATAAGAGAACAGGTACAAATAGGGGATTCAAGGAATCCAATATGTGGAGCATTTCTGAAGATAATTTTATGTAATACAGGGTTCAAGAACAGAAAATTAAGGCAAGAGGAACAATACCATCAGATTGTGGGTATAATAGAAATAATAACATGGCTAATACTAGATTCTATTTCTGAGGTGTCGGTTAAATGAATCTTATTTTCCTTAAATCAGTTTCAAACTCATGGTCAAGGCTGTCATCTACAGCCAAAGTGCCAGAGACATACTTAGAAAAGCAAAGAGCAGGGTGGGGGAGAAAACTGCCTATTAGTGGTGTGCTGTCCTTCTTATGAGTGCAGTGGGCGTAATTCTGAGAGATAGATAATCTTCTCCCAGAAAAACTCACTGACACAGCAGCTGGGTCCAGTTCTCCTTTTATAGCTTGGGTGGGGTAAAACTGGGGAGCAAAAAAGAACAAAGCTTTACTAAGTGACATGGTAAACAGCATAATAAAATAATCAATATACGCAGTGGAAAACCACATATGTGAAAACATGCTATACTGTGCATTGTCAATACTATATAATATGTACATATGCAGAATCTAACATCCTAACTTGAGGTGAAGCAAACAGTGGGGCAGTGAAAGCATGGGACAATGCTTATTTATATATATACTATAACAATGATAAAACATATAAATATAATATAACCATATGGGGGTCTGCAAAGTTGGATGTTCTTTAATAACATATTTACATAGCAGTGATGCTGCCTTGGGCTCAGATGGATGTGGATAGATAAAGATGCTGTTATCTCTTCACCACACATTGCAAATATGGCTCCTTAGGGGGCTGACTTCCTTGGGTACATGGGAAAACTACGGCAGCTCACAAAGAGCTATAGCAAAATGCTAAATCTGAGAATTATACTGCTTGCTATGGGAATAGGAAGGCCACTAGAGGAAGACATTACTGCACATTACTATGGAGCAGCAGACAATGACTAGACATGCAGAATAAAGACATGAATAAAACATTGCTGAAGACATGACAAGTCACATAGATAGGATGAATCCCTGCAATGGTGTGGGGAGCAGGACTACAGGGGTGCACTATTAACAGCCTCCAAAACTGCTTTCTGACCTACCCGCAGCCCTTGGGCAGATTTGCATATACATAAATGTAATAAGAAGGTAAGGAAGTGGTGTTCCATGGCTGGTGGTGGCACAAGTATAAATTGCTAGGGGGTGTAGTTTATGTAGAATTATAAAGTAATGCAGCCATTTTTGCCTAACCAAGTTTGAAACCCCTAGTCTTACTGTATATGATCACACAAAGACTAATATTGGGAGGTATTTATCAATACCTTTTATACCTATTTGCACATCTTCGATTTTAGTCACCACTTTTCAATGCATTTTGGCAACTTTTAACGACTGCAACAATTTTTGAAGTGGCAACGAAAACTTCGCAACTGAAAAGAGCAATACTGAAAACTGTTGCAGCGTTACAATCACCACATTTTACATTGATTTCAATAGAGTGTCTTTTTGATTGTGACTATTTTCAATATTGACAACTTTTTAGTCACAAAAAATTATGGAACTTATTATTATGGGTTTTTGCCTCCCTCAATCAGGCAAATATTCTTTGGCGACAAAACTTGTCTCAAGAACTTAATAAATAATGATATTCTGGTGACTTTTTTCATCGCAATTTTTCATTGGTCACTTTTTTCGAGGAGACTTTTCATTGGCGACTTTTTTCTACCTTTATAAATGTCACCTTTGTGTAATTTGTGTAAATAATGTAGGTAAAGTAGTTAATGTAGCTAGACTAGGTAATGTAGGTAGAGTAGGTAATGTAGGTAGAGTAGGTAATGTAGGTAAACTAGGTAATGTAGGTAGAGTAGGTAATGTAGGTAGACTAGGTAATGTAGGTAGAGTAGTTAATGTAGGTAAACTAGGTAATGTAGGTAGAGTAGGTAATGTAGGTAGAGTAGGTAATGTAGGTAGAGTAGGTAATGTAGGTGGAGTAGTTATTGTAGGGAGAGTAGGTAATGTAGGTAGAATAGTTAATGTAGGTAGAGTAGGTAATGTAGGTAGAATAGTTAATGTAGGTAGAGTAGGTAATGTAAGTAGAGTAGGTAATGTAGGTAGAGTAGTCATTGTAGGTAGAGTAGGTAATGTAGGTAGAGTAGTTAATGTAGGTAGAGTAGGTAATGTAGGTAGAGTAGGTAATGTAGGTAGAGTAGGTAATGTAGGTGGAGTAGGTAATGTAGGTAGAGTAGGTAATGTAGGTAGAATAGTTAATGTAGGTAGAGTATTTAATGTAGGTAGAGTATTTAATGTAGGTAGAGTAGGTAATGTAGGTAGAGTAGGTAATGTAGGTAGACTAGGTAAATTAGGTAGAGTAGTAAATGTAGGTAGAGTAGATAATGTAGGTAGAGTAGGTAATGTAGGTAGAGTAGGTAATGTAAGTAGAGTAGTTAATGTAGGTGGAGTAGGTAATGTAGGTGGAGTAGGTAATGTAGGTAGAGTAGATAATGTAGGGAGAATAGGTAATGTAGGTAGAGTAGGTAATGTAGGTAGAGTAGGTAATGTAGGTGGAGTAGGTAATGTAGGTAGAGTAGGTAATGTAGGTAGAGTAGTTAATGTAGGTAGAGTAGGTAATATAGGTAGAGTAGGTAATGTAGGCAGATTAGTTAATGTAGGGAGAATAGGTAATGTAGGTGGACTAGGTAATGTAGGTTGAGTTGTTAATGTAGGTAGAGTAGGTAATGTAGGTAGAGTAGGTAATGTAGGTAGAGTAGGTAATGTAGGTAGAGTAGGTAATGTAGGTAGAGTAGGTAATGTAGTTAGAATAGATAATGTATGTAGAGTAGGTAATGTAGGTAGAGTAGGTGTATGTTTGTACCTGATCTAATATGGTCATTGTCAGTCTCTGCACATATTTAGACCATCAAATAAACAATCATTTTATTTCTCACTTCAAATACAAGAAATATTTAGAAAAAGAGAAAAATGATTATTCAAAAAATGAAATTGTGTCCTTTGCAATTTTTAATAATCGTGGCATATCTAGCCCCTGGTGAGGTAGTTGCTATTAGACAAAAAGGAACATATGTAAAATGCAGCTGAAACGGGTTGCTGACCAATCATTAGCTCATGGGGATCTGTCACATGACCTGGCGATTTACCTGTAGCAATGCAGAGATATATAAGTGAATTAAAAATCAGCACTGAAAATAATATTAAAGTTGTAAAGCAGTCAGTGCAAGCAAGTCTCAATAAGGTGACCATAGCTTTCTCCTTCATTTGTACTCAACTCACATCTGTTTCTCCTGGAACAAGCGGTAAATAATTGCTAGAATTCCAAGTATTTAGCAGACATAGGGAGAGAAACCTATTAAAGCGAATGATGTCTGCAACTGTGTAGTTTGGCTGCAAATGAGAGCTCCAGTTATGGAAGCAGCTGAGGTCATCATTATTAACTTGAGAGCGTTAAACAAAATGATGTGGTAATGAACCTGTGCACAGAAAGTGAGGACAAAGAATCCATGCTGGGCAGCTTTCACAGATTTTTATAGACAATGTAAAACAGTGTGTGCCTCAAAGAACTTAGCTGACCAAATGATATATCTTACAACCAATCAAAATATTGATTGCATTCTATGTATGTTTTCAGACAATATCCATTTTGCTATATATTTTGTATTTATAAGCTTCCATTATAGCTGTTACACTCTATGCAGTCACAATGGTGATGTTGTGGGGGTGAAAACATTTATGCTTTGTACTTGCAGATTTCACTTTTAAATCCATAATCATTAGTTGACCATATACATGTTCATTAATACCGAAGGCCACTTGCAGTATTCGTCCCAACTTCCAAGTTCTAAATAGATTTGTTTTCCTAAAAAAAAAAACTGCACAATCTTTCAAACATCTCATGGTCCTGAGGGTGCGCTGGTTGGAGAAATCAAATTTTCTAAATCACAGTAAATGAATGCCATATGTGTTAAACTGCACCAAAATGGGATAACTGTGGATCTATTTTATACATAGTAACATAGTTTATAAGGCTGAAAAAAGACACAAGTCCATCCAGTTCAAACTATTTTCCTGTAATGTTGATCCAGAGGAAGGTAAAAAACCCATGAGGCAAGAGCCTAGCTCTCACTTTTAGCTTAGCTTTCACTTGCAGGTTTTGTAAGTTTTTCTAAGTTCTTCTATAAAGGAAGGTGATTTCATCTTGCTTCTTAGTCATAATGTATTTTTATTGAATGTCTTCAATAAACAAAAACATTTCTACAGTATCCCAGGGTTCACACCAATACCACAAGAAGATTAAAGCCATTAAGGCACCATAACAGCTATTTGATGATCTGCTCTGTATTACTCCATGCTTTTGTTTCCTCAAGACTGGATTACTGCAATAGCCTTTTTATTGGGATTTCTA
>WMED01005965.1:0-14344 GCA_019650415.1 Pipa parva | reverse complement strand
AAAAAAGGTTATGTGCAAACATGTTGTAATGTAATTACATGTGTATTTTAATTCTGCTATGTATTAAAAGTATTTGGCTGTTTCAGGTATTACATTTAAATCACATTTTCTTATTACAGAGGCAAATTAGCCCCCTATTTTCTGCTGCACAGCACATACTGTCAAGCAGGACAGGAAACTGCTCTTTGTCAAGGGAATATATTTGCACAGTTCAGGGAAGATGCCCTTGTTGTATGTCTGTTTTTTCTCTGATATTGTTAAATTGATTCTTCAAAGGATGTGAGGTTTTGTGTACTAGAGTCCCAGCTGCAGGGAGAGCAGCCAGAATGAGCTTGAGGTATTTATGGCCCCGCAAAGATCAAGCTAGAGTTGAATGGAAGGTTGTAAACAGAGGGAGGAGGAAATGTTTATGGCAGGTCTGTTGCAGTGTGAATACTGTGGCCCTGGCAACTGGGCTCCCATGTAATTGTCTTCCATTTGGGCACTATGATCTGCTCTCAAGATGTTCTCACAGGACAGACGGTTCCCTTCCTTTAGCAGGGGGTAGCAAAGGAAGGAAAGGGAGGAGCAGTTTCTCTAAGCAGGGATGCTGTTTTATTTTTTAACCCATGGTGTTTAATATAGACAGGCAGTGCAATCTGTTGATTTGGCTACAGACATTTCATTACTGTGAGGGCTATGTTAAAAAAAATATTCTTGGCACTCAGTTGCATAACTCCCTTCCTCATACTGTAAAATGAAGCATGCTGAGACTGATTACATTTAGCTCTGGAGCTAGGGACAGACACCATGTGCTCTTGTGTTTGTCATAATTCTTAATCTGGGATATAAAATGCTTTATCATAGGTTATTGTGTTATGGATGGATCCCTCTGGGTGTCAGTGATATGTATTACCATTTCCTTATCTTTGGTAGGTCAGTAGCTTCTCTGCTATCAGAACAGACAGCTCATTGTAATTGAGATCAGACAGATAACCCAGACACCAATTGCTGCATCAGTGCTAGGGAAGGAATGAGAACACAATCCTGGGTATAAACATTCCAGAATGTCCTCTTAGCATTTCAAAGAACTGCAAATTGTATATAATATCCAGTTAGATGTGCTGATGATTTGGTTATGCTGTTTGCTGGCTTCTACCAAGGATTGACAATGGCTCCTGTATAATACAAGATGTCTGCATGTGTCTGCCTCTGGCTGCTCTACCTTTCTGCCAGTTCTACTGCACTAGTAATAGCTTGCAGGTGAGGAATAAAACACGAAAGCTGTTGAGATTCTTAATAGACCTCACATTGCTTTTGCTGTTGAGGTTTGTTCCCGTTTATAAACTCCCAGATATTGGTTGACACGACTCTTCTGTCAGCCCTCCACACGCATTGATAGTGTTCCTGTGTCAGGCTATTACTGCCTGATTGTATTTGCAGTAAAGAGAGAAAATGGTGGCTGTAAATCTGCAGTCAGAGATTCAGAGCTCTGCTCCTTTCCTAGGTTTCCCTTTGGCTGAATTATACTCCAAGGAGGGACCATTTCTCGCATGCTAGTATAAACATTTTCCTTCTATGCTGTAATACAGTGCGTCCAATAGAAATGACAGGTGCTGTGGTGTTGATGAGCTTGCGATCAAAAATTAAAAGCAGTGCAGCAATAGGACTTCTCACATGACGGAAACATATGAACGTGAGAGTCCACCCTATGTCGTACACTCATAACAAAAATTTTACTTGTCAAAATGGTTTTGTTTGAAGTGCTGCAGATGAGTGGAAACTTCCATATGTGTACTTTGAGAGGTTACAGGTCTGTATACATTAGTGCTTGCAGTGTCAAACAGAGAAATATGTTCTGTACAATGGAGTATTACATTCCTCAGTGCTGATACCTGTTTGCAAATTCCACAGATAGCCACGGTGGTGCAAGATGAAATCTGATTATGTGCTTCCATGTATCCACCATTTGCTTTGGGACATTTTTGTATGGTGTCTTTAATAAGCCCTAAACCAAACAGAATAAACATGTCATCCAACTATTGTTGGTGCGGTCACCATTCTACAGGCGCTAAGACTTGTCTCAGTCCTGTTGCTTTTAGGGAAACATACATTGGGTTACTTTCTGCTAATCTCCCTGCAAAGTCATTTCATTTAAGCTTGTGTTATTAGACGTTATTGTAATGGAGAAGAAAGAGAATACTGCATGCCTTTTATATATACCCCTACACAGAAAGGGCTCAAATGTGGTGCCCTACAGCATTTGTGACATTCTATAAAAGCCAGAATTGAAGCATTTAAGCATATTATGGCATGGTTATTCTCTGTAGCCCTTGTCTGGGGATTGGACATGTGCAGTGTTACATTTGGTTCATGTTGGCATTTTGCCCACAGGTGCAATGTGATTAGATGCATTTCGCCCAATAGAGACAACTGATTGCATAACAGTAAATCAGTGGATTTGCATACAGTGTCACTGTAGAGTTTACAGTGGTACCAACTGCTCATGTGTGTTCTTAACTTTGCTGTGATGTAATCAGTCCCATTAATAACTGCATCTTCTTTCATCTCTATGGAACTACATACAAGTTGCACAACATTCATATTTAGTCACTTAACTGGTCTAAACTGAGGTTAACATAAAATAACATAAAGACAGACCATTGTTTCTCATGAAAAGTGCCTGCAGTTACACGGTGCATTTGGTAACTGCATCATCATGTAGCATTTAGTGTGTGTATGTATGTATATTTTTATTTATAAAATGCCAGGTTACGCATCGCTATACAATTCAACAGGACCTGTGACTCCACCAGTGGTGAATTAAAGAATCAGTCCAGCTTGTAATATCAAAGACACTAGGTAGGAGAACTGCTAGCAGGAGACAGTGGTGCATTTGGACCTAAGGTGGGTAAAAAGACAGGTGTATACATAAGCAAGAAAGGGTAAGGAAACATAACTTTAGCTATATGTAAGTCAGACAATTAACGGGAATGTATTAATAGAGTAGAGACGGTATGATCAAGGGATAAAGGTAAATGGAAAAGAGGCAGTTATGGGCACTGGATGCCCTTTGCAGAGACCCGGAGAGTGTCTAGTTCCATGTAACTGAAAAGAAATCAAGCCTCGATCAGACTAGTAAGGGCACACTCTAAAGATCAATCAGCCCCGCTTTACAATGTGTAAAGTTCAGTGTGAGGTCAGGCTGCACTGGATTTCCTGTCCATGAAGAGAAGAGGGTGTGTAGTGCTATAGGATGCATGAGATGGACAGATTTCAGTAACCTTTTCACACATCTGGACAAAGAACCCTGTGAGAGGTAGCCAGGCCAGAGAGAGGTCCACTGTTTAGTCATATCGGGATGTAGAAACATCACAAGCTCAGGGCTTCTCTCTGCCAAAATCATGGCTTTGTGGAAAGAAGTCAAAATTACTGGAGCACTTTGACCTTTATAAAACAAAGCATTTGTGCACACACAGACCATACACACATACTTATACCCATGCGCTAGGGCAGGCACAGTGCACACTCCCCTTGAGTTGACCCCCAACAGGAGAGCTGAAAATGTTTGATCTAGGTTGTTGGCAATCTTGTGGCGCCTCCTGCTTTATTCAGTTCAGGCACTGAGAATGAGAGTCTTAATGGTTTATTGCCTTGTTACCTAGGCGTGAGCGTTCTGCTTCTAAATGCGAGATGCCTATAAAAAAAACACTGACTATGCGTGGTCTCTGTAATTAATACACACTGTATAATATACACCCCTGCATTTATATACATGTTTAATTGATTTAAATTTCTAAAGATGGATAAAGCAGTTTGACTAATTATGCATCACGAGCTGTAAATGGTGTAAGCCTGGCTGTGTATTGGTAGAAATGTGCCAGCCCTGTTACACTGCACATATCAAGTGTAGAAATACAAATAAATCCTTTACTGCAATTTCAAGGTAAGGCAATCAGAGCAATGTGCCATGGGTGCAGAGGTGAAAGATGATATTCAGTATATTTGACAGTGCCAGTGGGGAATTATACCCCTAAATACACATTTTAATGTTGTTTCTTATTTTGAACAGAATATTTTTTTTGCAGATCGTATATAAGAAGTTCAGACACTGGATATTGAGGACTTAACTCTATTGGACCTCTTGCAATAAACTGCATCCAGAATGTTCTGAATTGACCGAACGTTGAATAATGTGATCACATTTATACTAAACACAAATCCAGGTCAACAGCTGGAACTTTGTCAATAAGAGATACTTTTAGTATCATTAAAGAAAAACTAAAGCTCAATTTCCCCAAGGGAGATTCTTAAGGGGGTTTGGGAGGGGAAATATTTACCAATCACCTCCTTTGCTTCAGCTTCAATCTTTTCTTCTGTTCCAATTCCTCTTTACTTCCTGCTTCCTTTTCAACACCGGTGATTTTTTCTTCTTCTTCTGAGCATGTGCAAAAGAAAAACAAGCGATGTTGAAGAAGAGGAATGAAACAGAAGAGGATCAATAAGCTGCAATGGAAAAAAATGCTGATTATCAAAAACCTAAAGCTGGAGTCAGCGGTGGAGTGAAGGAGGTGATTGGTAAGTATTTCCCCCATCACCCCTAGAGAAAACCAGGTTTAGTTCTCCTTTAAAGAAATATTTACTGATTAGTAGATTTGCATTGAAAATCACTTTTTGAAGTGAATCACTATTGTAAAATGTTATGGTGCTTCTCGTGCTTTCTAGAGGGTTGACTTGCCTTCTGCTTGATGTATGACTGAGATTCATACTATCATTGCATTAGAAAGATACAGTCCCATTAGCATGTCTTAGGCTTGGGGGGGGGGGGGGGGGGGGGGGGGGGGGGGGGGGGGGGGGGGGGGGGGGGGGGGGGGGGGAATATAATAAGAGTGGTATCTAAGATTAGTGACCTGTGTAATGGCCAGAAATAGTATAATAGTATTGTTAAATAGTCAATTTAGGAAAACTGGATATGGAAGTATCAGAAATTCAAAAGTATAGACATAGTTCAGGTCTGTGCCATTTAAACACATGGGATGTTCAGTGGTACAGTCCAAGGAGACAACAAGCAGATGTGAATCTGTGCCATTCCCTGGCTGTTACACAGGGTAGTAAAATGAATATGCTGCATGATAAAGAGTGACAATACATATGTCAGGGAATTTACAACATTATGGAGCAGACAGTGTGTGTGTGTCAGTGGATATACAGGTGATGTATACAGTAATAGGAGAAGGTAGAGCACAAGGTATCTGTCCATATGCCATACAATGATACCCAGAGAATTTACAACTATACAGGCATGGAATGCAGAGTATGTTACTATTAGAGCCATGTGTGACATGTACATTGATTTGAGAGAGTACAGCACATAGGTGAAATGAAAAAAAAATGCATGCTATGCAGTTCCATACCCATCCATTATACTTCCCATACATGCCCTATATACACACTGAATAATCCCTCTATATATGCTGAGAAAAGCCCTTTACCCATAGTGCTTTGGGCAGGCCCTGCCATCCCTCTTCTCTTTCTCCCTTCCTTTTTCTTAATTCACTGTCTAGTGGCTTTCTGAGTGACTCAAATACCAATTAAAGTAAAATTTAATGGGAGAATATATTAACTCCCTGAGGTTTTCCTATCATCCATCACCTTTTTATAGCAGGAGCTGTGAGGAAGCTCATAACTTCATGCTGTGAATGTGATAATAAAGAGGGTGAGGAGGGGACCTGGATTTACTGCAGCTCCCTTGTGTTAGGTGTGTGGATTTACTACAATCCTTTCCTCTCTTTATACAGGGGGAGGTCACTGAATCTGCACATACAAACATGTTGGGCGCTCGTGTTGCCACAGAATGGGCATTTGATGGAGTGCTTTTATTGCTGGGGGTGGGTGTTACAGGGGGTGCATGGATCTATCTCACCCAGAGATGCAGGGGTCACATCCATCTTTCTTGTACTGCCAGCATCAGCCCTAAATAAACTGACATTACACTGGACAGAACAGGAACCATTACATCTCACAGATTGATTTACATTAGCCAAGGCATAACGGGCATAGCTCTTGTCTGTTAATGCAATGCTGAGGTTTTAACAACTGTGTAAGGGGGCACAGAGTAAGCAGCACTTTAAAGGGAAATTATTTGGGTTGCCAGCAGTGGCCAAGGTATCTAGCTATAGCATATTGTTCTGTATATCAGTATATCACACAAATTTGGGAGATACTTCATAAGTAGTGTTGTCTTTCATTCTAGGCATACAAAGGGCGCACTAATTTGTTAAAGATAATCATATTGCCTGTTAAGCATAGGAATCCAGCATGTATACAGCAGAGATTTACAGTGAGGTGTGTTCATTCATGACTGTAAACAAACTACATTAAAAATTAGATACATTTACTGAAGAATAGAAGGCTAAGGAAAGTGAAATAGTACATTTGTCATTCCTGAGGACATAAGCTATATTTATTTTCCTGTAGATCATGACAAAGCACCAAATGTAGCATGCCTGTATAGGGCCCTAGACAGCCATGTTCTTTCTGTTAGCTGCTCTGGAAATCGGCCTTCTCAGATTGTCTTTAAGTCTAGGAGAGATGTTAATGGAACATGACATGGAATAATCATAAATTTAAGGGCTGAATTCACCACCTTGGATCTTAGTAAATAATAGATGACATAATTCCTATAATTTGATTTTTTTTTCATGGTATCATTACATTGAAAATATATTGACAATCAAAAAACGTATTACTTTTATGTAATCTAATTGCTTTATTCATCAAACTTTGTAGTGTCCAAACTGTATACTCTTATGTATTTACCTTCTTCTATCGAAACAGTATTGAACAAATTTATGCAACATCATCTTCTTTTTTTGGCAGCCTGGCACATGAAATAGTCCCCAAAACAGGTTCCCAAAGCATTAATAGATGTAGGAATTGTTTTGGCTATTTGTTATTCTCAAAATTGAACTTGAGAAATGCAATTTACGCTTAAGTTATTGAGCAGAAAAATGTGCTTTCAGCTGTCCAGACACAATTACATAGGCCTCTATAAAGTGCACTTGTCACCTTACCCTGGGGGGTTGTAGCACAATGATAGCCCATAGTGATTAACTCTGAAATTAAAGGGGATGGAAAGTTTGGATAAAACATTATTTCTAATTGATATGTACACATATAGAAAGACAACTTAAACATTACAATGTAAAAATGATTTTGGGATCAGTAGTACTTGCCTCATTTAAAAAGCCCTGCTCCCCCTCCCCCTCCCATTCTGTGTACAGACTCTTCCTGTGCAGTGCCAATAAGCCCCGCCCCGAGTCACAACACAAACTATACAGAGCGACAGAATCTCTCCTCCCCCTCTCCTATCTGAAAAGCCTGTTTACTACCTATGTGGTTGGCTGTGGAGAGAGGGGTTAGGGGAAGAGGGGGAGTGGCTAGCTCCATGCACGAAAGCTGTTTGCACAGACAAAGCAGCTACAGGGGGATATTGAGCTCTGCTAAGTTAAGAGGTGAGTCAGGAATTTCTTAATCAATTTATTGCTTGACAATAGATAAATAGAGCTTTATTTATATACAGGGTTTACTTAACCTTTAAAAGTCAATCAGTACACTCCTCTGAAATTCTCATCACTTACTACCAATCAACTCATCTAGTTGGCAGAAGCTGGTCTCCAATCAGATCCAGTTGAAGGACGCTTAGTTTCAAGATTTTCATAGCTCTGATGAAAAAAGTGTTGTGTAGAATCTTTGATTGTGGTATTCCTTGTTAATAAATTTCAGTTTTTCAAAGGTTCTCAGGCTCTCCTCTGGTTACTGAAACACACCCACACATATGTGCTCCACCTTGTAACCTTCTAGTCTGTGTTGATAATGCAAACTAGCACTAGTCGTAAAGCTGGAGAACCACGTCAATTATTCTTGCTTAGGTGAATGATTATTTATTCTTGCTACAGCATTCCAGGTAAGAGCTTTACCGGTTCTTTACAGGACATTTCACACTCCCCAACAGTGCAAAACTAGGAAGAGGGTGTTATTCTTAGCGAAGGTCGCAATTACCCTAGCAGTGCTCTGTTGGTGGTTTATGCTGTGACTAGTTATCAATCTGCCAGCAACAAGTGCACATTATTTTGTTTACATCTCTTAAGACACAGATTTGAAAGTAAAATTGATAAATAACTTTTTAATACCACTACATGAGAAATAATTATATTAGTTCATAAATTTTCAAATAAAGTATAAGTGTAATAATGTTAAAGGTGGGCATTCCAACCTGTATGCGTTAATTTATTGTTCAGTTCTACCAGGATGTTTTAGTAACTATAAAACTGCCATGCTGCAAGCCTGGTACTTTTTAAGACTTGGGATTGACATATATGGCCTGACTTTCTAGTCCACCGTTATTAGCTAGTTACCTTAAAAATGCTAATTGAGTATTAGCAGGTCACTTAGTACTAGAAAGGAGTCTGTTCGACAGTCTAAAACATGTCACGCTGCTGGGACAACTTTGGCCATAGATCTTCGCAGTTTAGTATAATAAGCTCTGTACAGTAGGTACCGTATTTCTAGCATAAATGTTTCTGTGTTTTTGGTTTCTTGTGAACTGAGCAAGTTTGAATTATAGAATGAGATTTGGATTTTGCATTCTGCTCTCTTATATCTTACAAAAAATAAAACAAAACACATTTGTTGTGCTTCCTAGACAGTTATAAACCTGCATGCAATACTTTGATAAAGAGCCCCCTTTTTCACTACTGCAGCGGCGTGTCCCAGAGGAGCTGCTGCAAACTGCTCCATGTCAGCCATGATCAGTAGTAGTAAGCCTGCCTGCAGTGCGTATTATTAATCCCTCTCTCATGGTAACATGACCAGAATCAATGCCCTGCAAGTTACTGAAATTGCAACAATCAATGGGACATGGCTTATTTCTAGTACTGTGTGTCTTGCGCACCTGCCTGTTTTATTTAAAGGCTTTGTAATGATGTTGTCTTGGTCTAAAATATTCCTAATAACTCTTTCTTCCCTTGAGGGCATAACAGTTTCTGGATTATGAAACTGTGTGTAGGTAATGAAAATGAATTCATCTTCAAAAAAGCTGGAGTAAAACTGCCCAGGTTTCTATTTATTAATACTGAGCTGTGGATGTAATAGTACGCTATGCCGTTATAAATCCACTTCTACCCATTGTGCATTTTGTTTACACTAGTGAGGTGGCAATGAGCCTGGAACGGATGCAATGAGTAAAACTTTGCCCCCGTTATTTCTCATTCCCTAATTATTATTGTCTGTGGTGCTGGAATTGCATAAAGTTTACCATTAGTTAATGTTTAGATGTAAATCTACAACCGTCCAGGTGTTGGGAACCTATAAATTGGATTGGATGGGATGATGTTTGTACCAAGTTTAACTTGAATTCACATTTGGGCATTTGTTTTTAACAAAAAAAAAAAATTTGATCTCATGAGTACAGTGGTGGACCTACAGGTGTCGTGGCAGTCATGGTGGTGACTGGGTCCGATACTTCAGTGGGCCCGACCGCCACCGCTGCGACCCCTGTAGTGTGCCACAGGGAGAGGGGTTACTGGTACTGATCATGCATTGGGCCAGGAAAGGAGGCCTTATGCAGATTGTGCATTGGGCCCACCTCTCCAAAGATCGACCCCTGCAAGGGTAAGTGTTAATTACTAAAAATCCCACCACCACCTTTGCCTTATTTTTCTCCAGGGGTATGCTTCCTACTGGTTACTATGAATGATTTGTAGTGGAGTGGTACAGATTTGTTGCATTACAGTAACCTCTACCAGCAAATCAGAAATTAGCATTTCTTAGTCTGGTTATTTATAAATCAAATACTTTATTTTATATTGTGTTACCCAGATACCTATATGTTATGTCTATGTGCTTGAGTATGACTTGGTTCAGAGCCTTGTCATTTTTGACCTTATTGTTCATGAACCTAGCTATCAGTGCAGGTAATATATACTCTTCTTAGTATCCAACATTTGAGCATAGATGTTCACATAGCCCAATCAGTAACAGTGCAAATTGGTCAGAAGTACAATATTGCTACATTGTATTAGATAGTAGCATGCCCAGTAATAACATATACTAAATATTTGCATAGTTGTATACATTTCTATAATACTTCCAATTTCGTTGCAGCAGTTCTCTTTGCAAGATGTTAAACGTTTAGTAGAATGCCGAATACAACGGGTTTAGTTTTCCTTTAATTCCAGATACCTGCTATCATTTAATTTGGGTGGATTTAGGGGTGAGTCACATGATTACTCTTAAAGGGGAACTATAGTGAAATTACATCTTTACATATGCAATACTATACCTTAGTGAGAAGTGTTTCTCCCCAGTAGTTGTTTCATGTGACACAGAATGATTGATTAGGCAGCATTGATAAACTCCTTCACCAAGAAATATGTGTGTGACAAGTACTGGCCAGTTTTCCATGAAAAGGTACCCTCCCCTGAAAATATTTTTCCCTACTTACTACCTAGCACATGTGCACAAGTCAGCATTCCCTCTGTAATCTCCTGCATTCCAAGCTTAATTTATGCAGCCAAAAGGTCAGCACCATGCTTAACCAATAGCAATCAGGCAGCCTTTTCTTCTCCTGTTGCCTGACTTGCAGAACAGAAAGAGGAAGGGGGCGGGGGAGGAAAATGTCAGCTCGGCTCTCAGGAAAACTAAAGGAACGATCGCGGTCACGTGATCGCGCTTGTTCACTAGGGAACTCAAGGCATTTGTGCTTTGAGCCTGCCCAGTCTAAAAAAAGTGTGGGGGGTGGGATGCACATGGGGGGGGGGGATGCACAGTGGGGGGGGGGGATTAGGCACAGTGTGGGGGATTAGGCACAGTGTAGTGGATGATGCTGTGTAACCTGATAATGCTAGTGCACGTGCACGTGAGATTTGGAGACAGGGGAGGAGAGCCTGCTTGTTAGGGGGCATTCCTGTAGTGTTTGAATGACAGGTCATGCAAAAAATGTCAGCTTCCATGCTTTCAAATTGGGACAAGATTCAAGTAAGTGTATTTTTAATATGCAAACTTTTTTTTGTTCCTAATTACTTGATTTACATTATAAAGTCACATACTTTATAAAACTGTAATAATCCTGAGCTGACGGGTGCACTTTAAGTATTATTTCTTCCCTAAACATTTTTTTAACTATTTGTGTCAGCAGTTGGCTTAGTAGAAAGGAGTTTTATATGTATGTGTGCAGTTATATCAGCACTATAGTGTCCCTTTAACCAGTGGAAAGCTTAATTTTCATCCTGTTTGATTAGTAAATAGTAAAGCTTCTGATTCTCAGTACAAGCTATCACATCAATGGAATACTTTTATATTTACTTCAGTATGACTGATAATTGATGTAAAAGGCTGGACCATAAATGTATATTGTTAGAGCGGAAGAGATGTGTGTCTTTATAATTTGATGTTTCAGGTTCTGGCATAGTATATTTTCTTGGCACACATATGGTATAATGAGGAAAATGTCGGATATGTGTGTCACACAATGGCAGTTTCTTCAACCACCATGTGCCTCTAGACATGCCACAGTGTTAATTGTACCAGTGCTCTCTGCAACAGATGCAGTCAATGTTACCAAATGAATTATAAATAACAAGTGTGTCTTTTTTGTAGCAGCTTCTGAGTAGCACAAAAGTTGCTGCTGTAAACTGGGCTGTTAGAATATGTGTTTAAGCTAAACACTGTTGCATTTGTTTGAATTAGTTATTATGCGTTTCAAATTGTTTGGTGGGAAGTTGTGAGAATATTAGTTTGCGAACAAGTGTTTCTTTAAAGCTGTTTACTTTAATGAGGGATCAGTGATTAATTAGCAATGACTGTCCCTCTAGTGCATATGAATGCAAGTTCAGATACCCAGTGACCAGAAGCTGCTGACGAGTGGCCTTATCAGAAGGGAATCTTGTTGACGGTAGCTATACATCAATAAGCCACCCTGGTGTCCTCATTGCCAGGGCAGCTTCACATAAGGAAGGCATTTGATTGATCTTTGTCTGTCCACACAGTACAGGCTGCCAGCATGCACAGGATTACAGATAACACTACTGCTGGGTTAAATGTTCAGAGAACAGGAAGAAAAAAAAATTCATTTTATAACAAACAAAGCGTCAGGGTCAGTGGCATGAAATTACAGCTTTTGCTTTTGCCCAAGTATTGTATTTGGTATAGATATTTACAGGTTTTGTTTTAAGGACATTAAAAAGAAAAGTTTAATTTTGAGAAGATAGGCAAAACAGCAGAAGCTATTAGTCAGTAGAATCTTTGCAAAAGAACTATTGATGAATTTATTTTTAACACCTCCTTTTAGATGACATCAGCCTTATTCTACTACTATATTTAAATAGAGTTAAAAGAGATAGAGCTTTGTTTCTGTTTCCTCACATATTATACAAGCACAGCAATGTTCCCTCTAAGCTGTGCGCGTGTGCGCGCGCACATGACCCGTCAAACCAGCGCACACAGATTAAAATGGTGCGCACAAAAAAATTGTATTTAAAATTGTATTTAAATATATATGTATTGCACAATTATTTACTTAGGCTTATAATTTTGCACATACGAAATTTCTTGCGCACACAGCCTTTACAAAATTAGAGGGAACATTGAAGCACAGTACAAGGGTAATTAGCTTCTAACAAAACAAACAAAAAAAGATCCAAACATTTGTGTCTTCACAGGTAAATTAGATTGTAATTGTAGCGGTCAGTACAAAATTTCATTAAATTAGATTGTAAGCATTGGTGAGACAGAAATGTAGGTGAAATGGGGGTGACAGGTACAGTTCAAGTTTCTTTTCACATCTCTTCCCCCATTTATCTTGCCAGCACTCACTCCCTAGTGTATTTCACAGCTTTCCCTACCTATATTCCACACGTTTTTTTTAAGCATACTTCCTTGGCTCCCAACGGGCATACAAATATATGCCTGGCCAATGACAAAAGCTTCAGGAATATCTTTACTCTTGAAATATATCCTATTAGGCCAGGGTCACACTAGCTGGTTTTCAGCTGAGCTGTAAAAATAGTATCCATCGCTTCCTGTGGGATAACCCACACAAACTATTTTAACACCATAGACAATAATGAATCTAATTAAAAAGGCTCAGCTAATCAGCTAGTGTGACCCCAGCCTTTAGAAATAAGAAATGTTTCTTTAGATTTAAGTTCCCCTAACTGTTCAGTAAAACATAAGGGTATTGGTTGTTCTGCCCTAAGGGTCCTGGGACTCCACCCTGTCCTGCAAGGAGAAATTTATTATGCACAGTAGTTAAATGCAATAAGAATGAATAAGCAATGTCAGAGTTTGGAATTGTCTTTATTAAATCAGTTGTGCGTATCTTTAATTGGTTTAAAAATATATACAGTGGCTCAACTACACACCTTGGTGCCCCAGGCCCCCAATCTTCCTGCTGCACAGTCCCCTCCCACAGCCAAAAGGACCAAAAGCACTGTAAGACTTGCAATGTTGCAGCAGTTGTGCTAGGCCCAAATGCAGATGCAGTAGCTGCAACCCCAATAGTTATGACCTTGAATCCATAATTGGCTTCTACAATTTTCCTTAAACACACACACAGAAACTCTTAGACAGTGCCTTCTAATGACTTTTAGGGGGTTATTGGCTGAAGTCCAAATTGTTGCGTAAAGGTGTGAATTTGCCAGCTAAAACAGTCCCAATAGACTGCTACTGTCACAGTCACGACATTACTATGGGAGCATTGTTGCTGTTGAGGATTTGCTATGGGAATCCATTGTTTGAGAATTCAAAAGTTGAATTCTCACTATAGTCAATAATCCCCTTAGTCTACCAGTCTTTGTTGTAGTAGTCATTCTAAATGAACAATTAGAATAGCACTGTGTTCTTTAGTTTGGCTTGTATCTATCCGGTCAATTTAAAAATAAAATTGAGTTTAGCAATAAATAGATTAAGCATGGGTGAAATATGTTTGATCCATTTTATCAGGTGGTTTTCCATTCAGCTGTAGCTAAATGGTTTTGTAATATTTTAAAGTGTTTGATAAATTTACTTTGATCTCTGGTTGTTAGATTCCTTAAAACATCTCCAGTTTATTCTAAATTCTGCTGCCAGAATTATCTCCCTCTCCCCTGGAGGGGACAGCCTCTCTCCCAATCTATCTCTGTGCCTTGGCTCCCTGTAAGCAAACAAATTATTTACAGTGGTCTCCTTTTGACATTTAAGGCACTTCACTCTGTTGCCCCTCCTTACATTTCCTCTCTTGTATACCCGTACATTCGTCAACTGCGCTCCTCCCAAAGCAGACAGATTTGCGTGCCACACACCTATACTGCCCTTTCTTGTCTTAAAC
>WMED01005964.1:937-18957 GCA_019650415.1 Pipa parva | reverse complement strand
CCCCCTTCCCACTGCACCCTAGGCAGCCACCTACCCTGCCTACCCCTAGGCCCAACCCTGCACAGTAGGGTTGGCAACGGAAAACGCCGAGTCTAAGGAGCTTCTGGTCTTCACCTTTAAAGCCACACAAAGGGGTATAGCCTTTGTGGTGAGGAAACTCCCAGTTCACAGCCCTCAGGTTAACCCCCCCTCCCCCCCCCACTGGTGTCACCTGACTGAAACACTTGGAGACTCTGATGGACACAGGATCTGCAGAACTACAATTCACTAGATTGATTGGAGTGTAGAGTACTTGTAAAGATTTAGTAGCAAGACCAAACACTGGAGCTAAATGCAATGCCGACCTTAAGTTACACCGGAGGCTGGGATGGAATTTTTACACTTGATGGTCTGCAGGAGAGGCTGGAGATGATACAGAAGTCTTGAGAAGGCATAAACGGCAGTTCAAGCAGTGAAACATACAACCAAAGCACAGGAGCTGACACTGACACTAAAGCAGTGCTCAGCCTTTTGAATTTTGGATTTGGCAAGACAATCCTGAAGCTCTGTGGATAATTGGAGCTCCAGCGCTGGCTGGCACTAAAATAATGGCAATGCATGAGCAGCACTGTCAGAGTGCTGTGCCGCTCATGACACTGTCACAGTTTGTAGCAGTGGTCCTAAGAAGTAGGGTGGTCAGAAAATATAAAGTGTAGGAGTTTGCCTAAAGGAAGAGCAGGGGTAACTTTACAAATGAGGTGCAAATTCAGGCCCTAAATTCATCCAATATCCTACAGCTGATGGTTGCCTGGTTTAAATTGTAAGTGGGACTTTCTGGAGTTGTCTATTTGGTAGTGGTGCCTTTATTCCAGCGATAAAGGTGGGAGGTTTGGGGGTCAGGTTAAATCTTGCTCCCTATAACTGTCCATCAGTCCTTGTCTAGTCATGATGGCATGTCATAGCATAAATCATTTCAGACATTATAACATCACATATCACTAACCTCATACATCATTCCTTATGAATGTGCCAATCTATTTCCTGCCCCCAAATTTCTGAAATTGATCAAACTCTGAGATGTGGTGAATATGCAACCAATTCTGCTGCTTCCAATGATTGCGGACTTACGGATCTCTTGGCATTATTTTGCATGCACCTGCACAGGTAATTTGCCTATTCAGCAAGTGGTGGAGTCTGGGGTGGACTGTGAAGGGTTAGCCACTAGGGTTAAGGGGACCCAACAGACTGCTCCCAGTTCACCCATTTGACTTTGCCAGATCAGAGTGTTGAATTAAGGGGATGATGGCAAAGCTCCAGTGTTGCGTAAGGATTATAATAGAAGTATTATAGGAAATATAGCAATCAAGTAGCAACATGAGTTAGTAATACTGTCACATAGGAACGAATGCAAAAATTACCTATGGTGACAATACTGTAGAGCAAAATGTGACAAATAGTTGACAATGTCCTTCCTTATATTCAGACATGTCTATCATTAATATTTTAATATGAAGCTAACAAAGATACAGTTGTATTACTAGATTCTCCATTAAACACATCCATGGGAATCATGGGAATTTGAAAAGGATGCTAGTTTCTTTACCTCACATAATGTATCACACAGCATGGGCTTGTCAAGAAAAAAGTCTTAGGTTTTAGAAAACTTATAGCAAGAAACTATTTCTGCAGGAATTCATAGCAGCAGATGTACTTGAGCATGCCACATTCATGGTTGCTGCTTTGTTGTGCTAATGTCCATGACTCTAACCTATTTTTAGTTGCACAGTGCGCTGTCTGTAATATTGGAAATTTACTGCGGGATCTGCAGCTAAATAATCAGTATTCTAAATAAATGGACCCAGGCAGGAGTCATTCTGAGTGAAGCATCACAATTAGGTAAAAGGGGGATGAATTAATAATAAATAAAAGGTTACCTCAACACTGATTGCTTTTCACTGATAATCTAGCTTTTTCTGTAAGATGGTTACAACTTGTAAAGCCATTTTATGTTTCTATCTATATGTAATACATAAATAATACTGCTGTTGGAGAGGGGGAATGAATTTCTGTCCTTGTCCCTGGTCTATTTCTGTGAGCTGTTTAAATACAACATCAGCAGCAGGTCTTTCCGACAAGGCCAAGTCCTGTTCATATACTGTGTAAAAGTTGACATACAGTACGATAGTAAATGGTGAGATGCAATGTTTCAGCTGCTATCCTGCAAATAAACAAAGTCACTGCCTCTTAAACAGAAGATGCTGCCGTCTCTTGTTTGCCAATATTTATATGCAGATGGCATCCAGTTGCAGATCAGTATTACTCCATATGCAGCAGGTCATTCTGTGGCTACTAAAGCTTGCATTCCAAAAAATAAGCAAGTAAATGGTAAGGAGAAACTAATCTACATCTAAGTACTGTATCAGAATGCAAGGAGTTTCCTGTAAAATAGCAATGACCCTCTAGTAAGGCATTTATTCCTGCTTCAGTCTGATCTATGCTGTCATCCTTGACACTACCATGCATGTTGCATTAATTCAGTTAATTAAGAGAACTCCTGCGGTGTTTCTACTCAATTATTGCTAATATCTGGTATGCACAGTCTGTGGGCATTCCTCCTGGGCAGTTTGTCTCAGTTTATAATCAAAGGACTTTCCTGTATCATGGCATATCTTAGGGCATAGTGTTGGGTAGAGTGGTCATGTTAGTCCACAGATGCAAAAAAATGAGTATTGCAATATTTGGTGATACCTTTTTTTAATCTGATGAATGGAAGATAAATATCTCTCTCTCTCTCTCTCTATATCTCTCTCTATATATATATATATATATATATATATATATTGTGACGGGGACCGGTAGTCAGGGACACAGTTTTTTTCAATGCCACAATGTGAAACAGTCCAAAACAATAAAACTCAAGGCTTTAGTTAATAAAAACAAGCTCACAGCTAGTTTTATTTGGGTGAAAAAGCAAACAGGAACACGTGGTTGTGAAGGAAAACAAAATAGAAAAAAACAATGATTTTCCCAAACAGGATACAGTTCAATGCAGTTTCTTAAACACAAATCCTCTTCAATGACTTTTAGTTTACAGCAAAGTATCACACAGCACTTTACCCCTTTTTATTCCAGAGTGGCAGTCTGGAGCTCTGTTTGCTGCTCTCACACTCACAGCTCCTTTTCCCAACTGAGAGCAAGTAACTCAGTCACACCCGCTCTTTTAACCTCCCTCAGCTGATATCCCAGCTGCAGCCTAATTAAACACATGTTTTTACCATACATATGACAGGAATCTGGGTGAAATATACACTCCTTCCACCTGCATACCAGTATTCCTGTCACAATATATATAGTATATATTTTTTATGGATTGGTTCTCTCTACAAATATGCATTTTTCCTATATGGGCTGATTCCCATGTTTTGGTTTTGGTTTTGATTTCATCTGAATGGATCTAATTTTTTAACAAAGATTTTGGTTTTGATTTTTTTTTCAAATTGCAAGTAAAAAAATAACAAATTCACACACACTGTGGCTTTCTATGGACATTGCACATTGTTTACAGTCATCTGGAAGCAAATTCCCACAAACAGCAGGAAGTTTTTTCATGTGTAGTTAGCAAGTCCAGGAAAGGATCATATTTTACTGATCTGGACTTTTTTCTCACGGACATCTAAAAATTTAGCATAATGTTTACAGTCAATTTATGTTTGGCAGCCCTGTTGTACATGTGAACTATGAGTTCCCTGTATGTCCCTTAAGAAGACAGGTACAAATTCTTTTTCTCGCAGTGTAGGGTTCAGACCTGTTTAAGCTTTCCCCTGCATATTTAAAACTAGGGTTCAGACCTGTTTAAGCTTTCCCCTGCCTATTTAAAACTCTCTCTACATCTCTCTGTACTTATCCAAGAAGAATCTAATGAAGATTTTTCACTTCTGGATAGAGCTGTTCTGATACAAACTCCACCAGTGAATCCCTGAGGGGGTTGCTGTTAATACCTAAGGGAAAGAAGAACAAGGAAGCTAGACAAAAACAGGGAGATTAGAAATAGCAGAGCACAGAAATCAGGTAAAGGTACCAAAACATAACAAGCCAAGGTTAAAGAAAGAAGGCAGACAATGAAATAGGACAATGAACAGGAACAAATCCATGTTAAACAAAGTATGACTGGGGTACAGCACATGGTAAGGGGATGTAGAACAGGAATAAATAACAAAGAAAAAGAATTGGACTCAATAAGATTTGCTTTCAGAAAACGTTCTCAAGAACGAGGCTGACTTAAGAAACTATATGGACAGTATCATAGGACAGAGGGTGGATTCTCTGTACCAAAGTGGGGTTCACTCAGGGTCACACTGATATGAAGAATTTAATGAGCCTTTAACCCCCACAAGGGGCTTTGGCCTTTCTGGGAAGGAGTCTCTAAGGTTGTGGCCCTTGGGTTCAAATCCCACTGGTGTGATCTGGCAAATTATTTATGGAGTCACTGAGAAGTAGAAGAGAGAATAACAAGGAATTGGGAAAACTGCCCCTTCACTTGAGAACACAGTAGAAAACTGTGATCACCCAGTGCTTGAGCTACCTGATTTTTAAAACAGATAGCTAGCAATGGTGCAGCTGGCAAAGCACATAACCCTACAGCACTTCCAGCTTGAGAAAAATACACTGCATGAGCCAGTAATGCTAGGAGCTGAGACAACTGAAATATAGGGAATGGATGGACAGAAGAGGATATCGAAAGTTGACAAGCAGTGTTACAGGATCAACATCATAATCAGGACTAATCTTAAACCAACTTGGCAAGTGAAACAGGAAGTTCAGATTTTATATAGGGCTGAAGATTAGAGAACAAGATGACTCATTTTTGATGTGCAGCCATCCAGTTCAGCAGTACCCCAGATACAATACATAAATGAACAAATACTCAAGTTCTAAGTCCTAAGTTCAACAGCCAGGAAAGGTGGCATAGAAAACTGTGTTAAATAATAAATGCTCCCACTTGAAACCTATGAGGAGAAACCATAAGGGGCAACATAGAATTACAAGAAACTATGAATTTTTTTTTTCAATAGTGAACTATAGCTTATGTAAACCTTACCAGAAGACTTAATCTAACTGGAATTTAGCAATAAGTACATAAGACCTTACTTACTTTGCTTCAAGCAACAAAAGCATCTTAAGGAGGAAAATACAGTAGAAGTCCTAGAAAAGCTTAGTCCTTAAGTACCCTCGTAAGGGAAAAGCAAAGGCCATAACATTTTCACAATGTCATAGCATTTTCTCATTTAAAACATAGACATGTTATTCACTGAAATGTTATTAAATATAATTAAGTAGGTTCTTTATATATTGATCAACTAATGAGAGACCATTTGTAATGGTGCTAATACTAATTTTATTAACCAATTTGAATAGACATTTAGTAGGGCTGGTGGGACCTTCAGGTAAAGGTACCAAAACATAACAAGCCAAGGTTAAAGAAAGAAGGCAGACACACAAATCTTCCTTTCTTGGAATTATTTTCAGTCACATACACACAGGTACATATGCTACATACATAGATCTGTCAGCAGCAATCAGAATCTTTTCATTTTGTTCAACTCTGTCTGTATTTAATGGGACTCAAACATCTTTTCACTGCAAGCCTTTTTGCATAATCTGCACCTTCCCTAACATACTTGGATTAGTGGCGATTCTGAAGGACTTGGAACAAAAGTTACCTGATCAGCTGACCCCCATGTTGTCATCCATCCAATTACTATGCACATTAATTAGCCTCTTCTGACCCAAGTCAAGCATGTTATTACAAATTATCTTTAGATGTTTACAGATGGTGCAGAAAAAGTCCTTATTTTTTTGGCTTTGTTATTTTAGGAGAATATTGGGGAATGTAGGGACATTTCTTTATTTTTTGTATAGTATAGGTAGGAATCCTAACCTATAACCCCCCTCCTTCCTTGTATGGGTAGTGTTGTGGGAACTATGTGAATGAACTTAATATGGTTGAGCAGTACTGCCCTCTACTTACCTCCATTGTGAAGAATTACTTTTGGGGCCTGTTTGCAGTGGTTATTGAGTTACAAATTGTTCCTTAATTGCCCACTGTAAATGAGCTACTTTTTGGCATATTAGCTCTGCTGCATGTTCTGCTTGCTACTGGCTAATGCACCAATGCGCTAGGGAAACTTTTATGGTGGAAAGGCATGAGTTGCTTTTAGAAAAATGAAAAATCCTAGGGGAGAAAAAAGTGAGCCAGGTTGAATATTGCAAGTGATAAATGGACACAATAACATCACCATTTTTTAATACTTCAAAATGAATTGTGATTATGGCAATGGAACTGGTGATGTTTCCCTAGTAACTGTACACTTATAATTATATTTTAGCTGGAACATTAACCTAAAACTACAACGTTGATGTTCAAAACAAAACAAGGCAGCCAATTAGTATTCCTTCCTTCTAAATGAGATGTTTGATGCAATGAAATTAGATATAACCATAGCAATATCACATCATTTCATATCTTAGCTAGGTTACCCAGTTAGATTGTTAATTAAGAAACTGCACAGAACTCACATTTTGTTTTTACTTGTTTTAAGAAGACAAATAAATCAGTCAGATTTCAATGAATGAGCAAAATGGTAATAAAAAAATGCACACAAAGATCCTGGACCTAAATTCTAACATGTAACGTTCATCTACGTTTTCAGGCACTTGTTAGCATAATTTAATGCAATCAGTTGGTCCTGTTCATTGCACATTGTAAATCTGCAGAAAATGACCTGTTTCCAGCAACTGGAGGGGCAGCTTTGAACCCTTGCCTGGGTCCAGTAGCAGCTGCTTTCCATATCTATATGGTATGTATACCAGATATACAATCTACTTTTTTATTTAAAGGACCAGTAACAACAGAAAAAGAAATTTGCTATTCGTAGTGATGTTGTAGTTATTCCTATGCTGCAATTGTATAAATGTCATCTTGGATGTTTAAAGGATCAGTAAAACCAAAAATTAAAAATTTCCATTTGGATTAGCATGGCAGTTATTCATATATAATGCTTGTATAAAAGGTTATCTTTGAAGTTAAATTCATTAATTTTATTGCTTTCTGTCTTTTTTTTTTTTTTTATCTTTTCTAATAGCAGACATGTTGTTAATCAGACCTCACCCATACTCATTGATTTTTATGATGCTTTAGACAATATATATTCATATACGCTGGCACTTCATTCATTGTTGTTATCTAAAGTTCCATAGGAAACAATAAGGCTAAGAGACATTTATTAAAGTCGAAAAGGTCGTTTTCAACTTTTCGACTGAAGAATTCAATTAAAAAAATATAGAAAATTCTCAAAAATTATTTTGCAAATTTTCGATATCACGATATTGAAAATTCAATATTGTGATGTCGAAATTTTTCATCTAAATTATTGATAATGCAGATTTTCCATTGAAATAAACAGATTGAGGGGGCTATTCACTAAGATGTGAATTCGACTTTTGGATTCGCAAACAGCGGATTTCCATAGCAAATCTGCGTTAATTTCACCATTGTAAAGTCGCAACAATTTTTTATGTTAAGATTATGACAATTTTCCCATAGTAAGGTTGCGACTGTGACAATTTTCTCATTATAAAGATGTGACTGCGACATTAGCAGCCTATTGTGACTGTCTTTATCTGGCGAATTCGCACCTATACACAACAATTCGCACTTTAGTGAATAACCCCCTGAAAATCTGATATCGCGATATCAGTAAAAATTTTATATCACTATAATGAATTTTTGATATTGTGGTAAACAAATGTATTTTAGTATAAATTACTATTTAATATTGCGATATCGGGTCAAAATTATTGCGATATTGATTTTTTCCATTTTATTAAATTTCGCCCTACTTAGGGTGTGGGTTTATAAAAGACAAAAGATGGCTACAACCACAGGGAAGTAAATCAAACTGGAAATAATACAAATCAGGAATTCATTCATCCACGAGTCTACCTGCCTGCCTGCCATTTCCAATCCTCTTACCTGCTACTGCCAGCCCAACAGGAGATTGGATGAAAGTGGTCATGTGGGCAAACAAACTATTGATGGTCAGGAGAGTTTCAAGGAAGAGGTAAGAAAAACACTCTGAGTGACAATGTGGCTTGAAACATCCCTGTATTTAACTCAGTAGTATAGCATAGTTTTCACCTGTGGGCTCAAAACAGAATTTGACAAAAATGACCATTTGTGTAGACTTTCCTTATTGATAAATACTCATCAATATTGTCTTTACATTTTTTCTGATATTAAATGTTCACATTTGAATTGTCAACCTAACAATTAAGATCCTCATGGAATGAAATAAATCTTAATTTACTAAAAATAGTCTTACTGAAAGTATAAATTCAGTTGCAGCTGCTTCCCTACCTTGTACACTAGTATACAATGGGAGCATTTTGGGGTCCTGCACTGTGTGTGTTTTGCTCACCAGAGCATTACCCATAATGATACTAGCTTGAATTCAATCTTTGCACAGGGAGAATGATTCCTAGTAAAATCAATTTGTTTTGTAAAAATATTACTTATTTGTGAATTGCCTTTTAACATGTACTACAACATATATTCAAATGTAGATTTCTGTATGGGCTTACACTCACCCCTTAAGTCTTGTGCTCTATATATACAGTATATAGCAAGGTTTATTATTATTATTATATGAAACTGATAAACTGTACATGTAGTCCACCATATCTGTGTTGTTCCATACTTTAATCATACAAAAAAAACCACACAAGCCATTGTCAGTTGTTTAGGTAAAGTGATTGGCCACACAAGATATAATGCAAATAATATTGAACGGATTCCATATGTCTCCTAAGTAAATGATTATGTGGTGGTTGTATAATATTATATGAAAATAACTGCTGATTCATTACCTTGAAGGAGAATAAAAGACCTTGGATGTAATAATTTGGAGCTTGTTTTATTCATTTATTCACCACATTTATATGTTACAAGATCTTAAATATCCCATGTAAATGTATGTACAGTGCAAAAGCTCATTTTTATTACAGCCATGTCTTTCTGACACTGGGATGTGCACTGACATGTCACTACACTCACACTGACTCAAAATGCCTAAAATGAATTATTAATTAGACAGGTTAAAGACAAGTCAGTTTGATTCATTTAAAGAAATTCAATGTGTTCTTTTCAAAGTATGCAATTTTTTAACCCATGCATCACTGTAGTAGTTCTCCAGGATACAAGGGGTTAAAGTAAATAATAGTGCTTAATTTGATCCAGGTTGTTCCTGCTTTTTAAGATCCATAGAAGCCTTTTCCTCCCTGTCTTCTACTTGCATGAACGATTCCATAGTGTGTACAATGCTGTTATCTATTCCTAGCCCCCATCCCATCCCAGCAAGCATCTGTTTATAGCTTCTCCAGTGCCTGTCTTCCCATCCATGTGTCTGTGCCTTTTAGCACTTTATCCCAGTGCATTGCTTTGGATCATATAATATGAATGCTTTTAGGCAGCAGCAGTCTACCAGCATGCAACACACATTCTGTCACTGAGCAGGAGATTTGGATTTCTTTGTTTCTCTTTCTCTCCAGTCATTTCTGCAGTTAGTGAGAAAACTAATCTTTTCTCACTGTGCTTGCCTGAAAAACTCCCACCTTTCCTCTCTTTTTTTCCCTTTCCTGGTTAGTTTCCTTTACCTAATCTCCCATTCACTCTTCTTTCGCTTTGTGCCTCCATTCTCCTTTTCTCTGTGCCCCTACTCCCAGCCTGCCCTCTCTTTCTCTTATTTATCAGACTGCTTTCTCTCATTCTCCCTCCTTCTTCATTTTGGTACAGTAGCATTCTGTTCATAAACAAGCACAGAGCCCTCTCTGTTTTTTCTTTTCTTCTTTTCTTTCTTTCTCTGTGCCCCTGTTTCCTCTTCCACTTTAATCAATAGACACACCAGCATAAGAGTTGCTCAGATGAATGACTCCTTGTGAATCTCAGCTTATACATCTCTTTCTGTGACTGTTCTGCACAGAGCTTGAAATCCTGCTCACCAACCTCCTTAATCTTCTTTTCCCACCAGCAAGGACTCTGTCATGTTGACCGGTGGAATATGCGAGTTTGTGGGTTTCAACCTTCACCCCCTTTTGCTTACCTTTCTGATTCTTTTGCAAGGATCCTGGGCTGAAGGTAAGCTGAGATTTCATTAGCTGTTATGTATTCACATGTATGTGTGCACCTTTGGTTTCATTGTTATTCATTTGCTTTATTGGAAACATGAGTAGTGTTTCCACTGTACTCAGTAATGAGAGATTGCATGATGTTCAGTCAATGCTGATTCTATTTATATACACAAATGCTTACAATGTATATGCATGTTGCGGTTAACCCTTTATTGTCTTGCAGCTCTCAAATAGATAGTTTGCTCATTTTTTGAAGATTGTATATTTTGATGAAGTCTTTTGTGTGACGTGATATACTGATTACAGGTCGAGTCAGAGTTTCTTATTCACTCGATCTTGTTTTATTGTGACCTAAACACAATAAGGCAGTGTAAGATTCAATATCTGATCCCCATGCACCTGGAGCACTGCTGGAGCCAAATGCTCGATGACTGCCTCAATGAAAGTTAATCTTTCACTACAATTCTGTGGTTTGTGTTGTTGAAGCGGCTACTATTGATACTGGGGTTTTGAAAAATGTGAATTGAAAACCTTTTAGATCATTTTTTTTTTATAAATATATTTTCATTAGTGACTTATTCTTCCATGTGTTTTCTTTCTGATGAATCTCACATTTCACTGTCTGTTAAGACTCTTTATTCATTGTCATTAAAAGATTAACAGAGTGGAAGATGTATATTGAGGATAAGGCTGGGGGCATGTTAAAAGAACATAACCAAATATCATGCATCATTATTTTTGCAATGTATTTTTTTTTCCATTACCTGAATGCTACACACCCACATTTCACTTTACCTTACTGGCACATGCCTTAATGCTGGCATAATGCATATGTACAAACAATGCACTGTGGGAGCTTATGCTTGTTGTATCTGCTCATGAAATTAGCTATAAAATAGAGTAAGCTGCATTATTGTAATAGATAGATTTGAAAACTCAAGACCCAGAGAAGAATAAAACATAATGTTCTATTATCTCATGAGTTCCATATTTATTTACTATATGTGACTGCTCTGCTGCATACAAGTTACTCCACAACAAACCAGTCTCAATGAAAACTGAATATTGAATGGTGTTTCAAAAAAAGAAAAGCATATGCAAACTACTCCTTGATACACAGTAAAATAAACCACAAGCTTAAAAATGAGCATGATGGGTAATACATCAAAAGCTGCCAAGTGATCTCCTTTTTCTTACAGTAGTATAGTCTAGGCTCTCTTAATTTGCATGTGTATCAGTTATGTTTGTATAATGATTGCATATATTGCACTTTTACACTTATAGTTTCCTACTGCTAAAAGGGTTAACGTTAAAGGAAAACACAATATATTTTTATTTCCTTGAATCATCTAGGGAAGCATTAAGCTACTAGACTAGACTATTTATTCTGAGTTCAAGTTCCAGGACCAGTGATTAGTGTATTGCTTTCTAGGCATTGTCTTTGGTTGTATGATCAGTAGCTGTTTGTTGGCTGGTTGTTACTAGTTCAGTTCGGGACTAGAGTATATGGTATTGATTTGTGTTGGGAAATGCAGTGCTAACTCCACAGTGTTATGGTTAACTGTTGAATGTTAGAAATGATCTGTGACTATAGAGTTGGGCAGCCCATTTTGAAAAAAAATTTCATTAATGTTTATAGTTATTATTTCTGAACTGCATGTAGTAAGAGTATAACAACCTTATCTTTAGGGAGAAAAAAGAATTGAACTTTAAATTAAACATATTGAATGGCATTAATGACGGCAGTTATAAGATCGGTCCAGTCAAGATTTTTAATGCAAAGAAATATGTAGCTGAAATACTAACAAAATTTGAATGGAAACATTTCTTCCCAGTACAATTTTATCAATCTGATATTAGATTTAACTGGCTGGAGGAGGTGATTAGCAAAACAGGGAAAGCGGATGGATAAGCTGCTTTGTCACCTTTCTCTGAGATCTGCTAAGCCTTAAGTGCACTTTCACCGTGCCCACTCCCCAAAATCAATAGGCTGAGAAAGTGCCTTTCTGTTCTTATGTGCCATAAGTGCTAGGTATGGGCTAGGCATGGGTTAAATAAAACAGCAGGTCAGACTGCTGTGCTATTAATATGGGGAAGTTTCTTTAGCATATGCCAATAGGCACAAAGCTGTAGGACTTAATATAACTAGGAAAGATTCTTTGTGATTTGTCTGTGACTACTAATTTGTGTAAAGCACTCATTTCTGGTTCCTTGATGGTGAATTGATGGTGAATCAATTGTTTGCTTATATCTTTCCTGTATATCTCATTAGGATAAGCAGATGCTCTGGTGGTAAAAATCTTAATCAAAAATCACTTGATAAACATAATTAGGAATTGTCAGATTAATTTCTGCATATATACATATTTTGATACAATGTAACCATCTTGTACTTAAAAATAAATAAAAATAGGGAGGCTGAAAGAATGTTTTCATGCTTCTCAATTCTTATTTACCTTTTTCTGCTAAAACAAGGTTATGATATAAATTGGAATATAACAGTAGTAGGAGAGTCATAAGTTGAAGAGCTCAGATAATTAACATACTTTATAAATGTAGTAAAAGTGTTTGCTAATATAATGTACCTGCAACAGCCATTTTATTGCAAACGTTCTATGAAAAATGGTGGGGCTTTCATATATACTTCTTGAAAGGTAAATGTAGGCAGGTAAGCTTTACATCGGCATTTTCAAACAACAGATTCAAATGTATCACTGCAGAGATTGTCCAAATTGTAAAATTATTTCAGTATTGTCATTACATCAGAATGGTAACACACCAGAAAAAAGATGAGTCTTTTAGCAGGTCTAAAAATTATTTCAGGTTTGAAAAGATGTGCAACTAGAAAGTATTGAAAGAACCACCCACATGTGTATGGAGGCACTTTGTGCAGAATTCTTATTGCTGAATGTAGAACATTTCCTTGCCGTGTCTTGTTGAATAATAATTATAAAGATTTGTAATTTTTCAGTGTCTCGTTTAATAACACTGCTTACATTTCTTGCAAACCATTACTTGTTTCCTTTTATTGGCCTAATGCAAGGAAGGGCAACCATTTTATTCTTGTTAAACTACACTTGTCAATATCCCGTGACAGATGATAGACTGCAAACTGATGCTGAAAATAAGGAGAAATATGGAGAATAAAACAATCAGAGCTAATTATATTAATAATTGCTTTGGTCAGCTAATCTATATTCACAGGAGTTCACCAACTGTCACATTTCTATCCTTTTTGCATATCAGTAATATTTGATATGGATGATTGCTGATGTAATTGACGTCATAGTGAATATGATGACAGTTATCCATTTGGTAGCTGGTAATTAGTGGCACAGGGGAACAGGTTTAAGGTCATAGAGCAAACAAACCAAATCTAAGGGCATTGTTGCTAGCTAAAGGTGCAAAGTAAACTTGCCCACTGTAATATTCCCTTTCCTGTCACTTCGCACTAAACAGCGCCCCCTATGCATAGACGTAATTATTTCTTTGACTGAGGCTGAGTGGCAGGTCAGCAGCAACTCCCCTGACTGCATTGATATTCCTTTACTTGTGACTAGCAGTGTGAGAATAGGGCACTGATAACATAATAAATATACATGTTAGTATCTGAGTATCTGTGTGTGCCTGGATAAATGTATATAGTTTCTTCTTCCCACCTACTCCTCATTATTTGAAGTCCAGTTCTCTCTTGTTCTATTACTCGGAGCCCAAGCTAGCTTGATTTGCTCCCACTGAGCTTTCTGAGAATTAAGGGAGGCTACTGTGCAGTGCAGCTTATACAATGTATTCATTATCTACAGGCAAAGCAAATAAACTGTTATTCTTGAGCTATATTTAAACTACAGACCCCGGAACAACACATCTTACGTTGCATTACTTCTAATATTGCTGCAGCATGCTTTATTCAGAGGTGGATCCAGTCATTTTAAAGCCATTTAAAGCCCCTGTTGATCCATGATGTCATAATACAGTATTTATTGTCGCTGTTAGCATCATTAAAGTTGTCATTCAATTTTTTTTTTTTTTAATTATGTAATCTGAAAATGTTTAGGGTATGGGGACAGTTAGGTATGCATGCAATTTAAAGTTTTTTATGTTTTCTTACATCCGACAAAAGCTTTAACCATGCTTCTAATATTTTTTTCCAATTAATACATGTTTACCATCAAAGGTATTGACTGTAAAATATAAACTAAACTCAAATAGAAACCTAAAGTATGTACAATTATTTTAAACTTTATTAAGGGAATGACATTACACACCATTATGTGAGTGATATGATAGGAGCTACACATCCCATCAAGTCTTTCTATCTGATTTAAAGCTCAAGCCTGTATTTTCATTCTTGCTATTTTATCTAAACCATTTTATGACATATTTCTCATACCCTGATTAACCTCTGCTAGTAGCATGTACCATAAATCTTTTACTATTTTCTGCAAAGTTTTTTCCTGCTCAGACAACCTTTTTATTGTAAGTGATCCAAAAATATATATCTTTCATCCAGAGATGGCAACAAATTGGCAATGTCTTCAAGGTACAGCACATTATAAGTAATCTACAACATCTTTTAATCTGTGAAATTTGTAATCTATGAAACAGCTGTGTTTGTCACTTCAAGGGCACAGATTGTATGGGTACTATTATTGTTTCATGTAGAAGCCTTCCAAGACTATATTAAACCACTGAAAGTCTTGCCCAATATTATCTCTGACCTCATGCATGAGCTGAGGCACTGGGAGGAAGCTGTGTTAGCCATATGTAGTACAGATAATTATTTAATTTCTAGAGTGATCTGTTTGCTTTAATAGGTCCTAAGGGCACATTCATATAGTTATAACAGCAGAAGCCAGGGGAAATTAAATTCAATTGACCTTTTATTTAGGCAGAAGTACAGGTGTCCGGTATAGCCTTTAATTCAGTAGGGAGAGGAATGTTCTCCTACCACTGAATTAGAGCATAAAACAAAATTCTGTATGCGAGACTGCTTTCCACTTGTATAGTTTGTCAGAATAGGTGTGGATACTTTGTACATAATGCAGTGCAGCGATGTAAGAGAATGACCGGTCTCATTTATATAAATAGCACTGTGCATTGTATGTAAATTCATGTAGCATTCTGATGGAAGATATTAATAGGGCATTACTGCTAAACTAGTAGATGTTACATAAACTGTATACGACAGTCAGTATTATGATATTGTTTTGGATTTGTAAAGGCAACAAACAAAGTTAGACCTAAATTTAAAAATTGGAGTGGAACTTTGTGTGATCTTAGGCCTAATCGTTGCGACCGCGTCACTTTGCACCTCTGTGCACGTGCACAGGTTATTTGCTTATTCATCAAGCATTAAAGTCTGTTGCAGTCGTGAACTCGGCTATGCGTATTGTTTTGCATTCACTAATTTTACTTTGCCAGATTGAAGTGGCAAATTAGAGGGCTGATGGCAAAGCTCCTATTGTCGGACTGACTTTGCCACACTATGCAAGAGACGGCTACAGAAGCAGTTACAACTTCGCTATGAGAATTCTATCTTTAGTGAATAAGGAGTAGAGAATCGAAATGTAGAAACCCGAAGTGATGGAAATCAAATCCTTGTTTGATGAGTTAAGTCTCTTAGTCATTCTGAACTTTCATAGTATAAGTCTACAACCTTAGAACACAGGATTCCAAGTGATGCAGTAACCCCAGTCAGAGATGAAATTAATATAGGAAAGGAGTTTGTGAAGTGATTTTTACACAGTGGGAAAATAGATTTAAAGGTGAAAATTTATTTTATTTTGAAAATAGCAAGTTATATTTTATATCGCATAATATACAACCTTCTGTGATTTAGAAGGATATAAATATGGTCAGGGATTGCCTAGGTGACTGTTTACATTCTTATAATTTAGAAGACAGTTTACACAGTAGCCCTGGAATTTTGCATGAAACTGTAATTTACAATCGTATAAATGCCTGCTTTTTACAATATAACTAGATTTTATACATTTTAGCAGCCATCACCTTAATGTACCTGTTTAAAACACCATTTTAAAATAGTGGATTGTGAGGGGAAATTTTATCAGAGTGATTTCACATCGAAAATGTTTTCAGAATTGATATAATTTCACTGCAGTGTAGCAAAGTTAATTGTGCATATTCACCATTTGGCATATTGTTACTGCAATGGAGTGTATGGTCACAAATATATATCACATAGTACTTTGTGAACAGCAGCAGTGCTGCATATTAGCGGATTCATAATGAATACAAGGTGATGTTGTAACAAAGTTCGGTAAGCCCCACATAGATCAGTTTATAGGAAAAAACTAGCTTTTTATATATGAATGTCAACATACAGAAAGTTCAATGTCACCAATTGGTCACTTTTGGTTCCCAACATTGTCACTGGAGAAAGGTTTCAACAATTGTTTTTGCATTTACTTCAATGACAAACAACTCAATTCCTAGTTCATGTTGGCACTTGGTCACAACATTTCCTGAGTGTACAGAATAGTAACAATGTAATGAGCACATCAGTTCTCCACTTTCATTTTACAAAGTCAAAACCATGTTTTCGCAACAGTAAGCCTTGGAGAATTCTCACAAGGCAAAATTGTTGTTTGCATTTGCAGGAAATACACATATAAGTGGTATTTAAGAACACAGTTGGTTTAATGTCACAAAATGTAGGACAATTAATAGCATCACAAAATAAAAGACCTTTGCTGAATATGCTATGTTAGAGAAGCCCAGATGCTACATCTAAATTTGCCTTATGTTTGCAGACCAAGTCTTTTGGGCATTCATCTCAAAAATCAGATCTTTCATAGGGACAGTATAAGTGGTCTGTCAATGACAACATACATGCTAAAATTGTGGTCTTGGCAGACTGGATTTACATTTCTGAATGATGAAGACTCAGACCAGATGATATCTATTTTTGGGAACAATGGTTTGATGAAATTTACATAGAACTTTTGTCTGCTGAAATGTCTACAGTATGTTGGTAGAAAAATGTTTGATTCATACCCACCTTAACCCTGCACCCACAGGGTCCTAAACCTCATGCTACCATTAGCCTTGTAAATAGTGCATATCCTTCATGAATAGTCCCTTTCATTACCATTAGGTGTCTTCTCACACAGCCCTCTCTCTGTTTTATCTAGTTCTTATATCCTCAACTACTCCTGAAGCATCTCTGCCCCAGACATGTAACCTCAACAGTCTGCTCGGTAGAGTTATAAAAAGCATATGATCCAAAATGTAAATATATAAAATATATAAACAGCACAACCTATTGTCCTAAAAAAGCCACAAATATATTTAAGTAATTTATCACAGTGACATTTCTGTCCCTCTTGGGGTTTGTCTCTTAGAGAAAGGACCCAAGAGGCTCAGAGACATGGTGTGATAAATGGCATATGCTTTTGGTACACAGAATGTACTGGGCTTTCATTATATAGGTATATATATATATATATATATATATATATATATATATATATATATGTACATATACTTCCTGCCTTGGAGTATTGCATCTCTAAGTTGGAAAATTTGCATGTAACAGGCCTTCTTCTGATAGTTGTATTCAGCTATATCTCACAGACATCTTCCAGAGCTCATTTATAATTTCCAGCCTAGAACAGGGTTTCAGAGCAAACTTCTATAAGTTCCTGATTTCCTCTATGAGTTCTGTCTCCTTGGGAAGGCAAGGCAGTACTGTAGGTTCAGTTTTTTTTTTCTTGTCCTGCTTCACCATTACCATGAGATCTATACAACAGTCACACGGAGGAACTTTTGTAACTGCAACATTTGTAGCAACTGTGAGAACTAGGAACATGCCTACTTTCAGTTGTGGTAGTGCC
>WMED01005963.1:0-18959 GCA_019650415.1 Pipa parva | reverse complement strand
TGTGGGAGGGGGTTGTGGTGGCAGCAAGTGTGGGAGAGGAGTTGTGTGGGAAAAGAAAGAGGGGATCTAATCAGCAGGATAGGGGCACAGACCAGACCACCGCATCTGCCACAAACACACAAGAATGTAGCTCTGACACAAAAACCAGCACAGAGACACAGGGGAAACATCAGATGACCAGGATGTCACTGCAAACAGCCAAAATGAGAGCACACCTGGTATACCTGAGGACAGTGAGTATGACTTCACAGAGGTGTGGGATCAAGGTCATGGGCAGGGTATAGAACAGGGATGGCGAACCTATGGCACGCGTGCCAGAGAGGGCACGCAGAGCCGTCGCCAAACCTGCCTTCAGTACAGGCCACGGACCCGATCTGACAGTTTTCAGGCCGGATCCATGGCCTGCACTGAAGGAGCGCTTGCTCTCAGGGAAGCTCTCCTCCCTTGACGCAGGCATGATGATATCACTCACCAGCACCGGCACTTCAGGTGACACGCTGGTGAGTGACGTCATCTTTTTGGCACTCCGTGCCAAAAAGGTTCGCCACCCCTGGTGTACACAGTAGCTCCAAGTCAAAGGGTGAAAGGGGGGTCTTACGCCTCTGTACTTACTCTCTGGCAGCCAGAAAGTAAACTTATTAGATTACAGAAAAAAACTGCTACCTCTTCCTTAAATGACTGTCAAGTTTTAGCTTTTCCTTTCATTTTTGCCTTGCTTGCAAATTTTACACGTAGAATATTTTAACTCAGAACACAATCATTTGTCCATTTATAGGCAAACTAACTGTATGTGTAATTTTAATCTGATTACTTAGATAAAAGTAGAACTCACCTTTACTGATTTTATAGTATGTATTACTTGTTTTCCTGTCTTTTTTTTCCTACCCAATTATATGCAGAATGTTTAGTTGAGACTGAACAAGATGAGAACATGCTGTGATTAAAATGGAACTTTGGAATTACTAACAAGGTCAGGGTTTTTGGATCCAGCATATGTTGACAATGAGCAAGTTAAAATTACCATGATCCCTGATTTACAAACACACTGTTTTTCGCTCCAATATTTCAACAAAGTCTAGAAGACTAAGATCTAGTCGTGGATTGCGTCGAAGTGGCAAATTCTGACAGGACTGCAGAGAACTTGCCATTAGACTTCACCTCATTTATGTGGAGAATTAGGTGGTTATGGACAATTTTTACAAAAACAAATATGGCGACAACTTCTTCTAATGACACATTGAGCCTCAAGTGCCATTTTAATTTTGTCATGAATATATGAACCTTTACACATTTTGCAATTACTAAAACTTGGTAAAGGTGTATAAACACATTTATGCTAGGTTCGCACGAGCGTACGATGCGCAGTGTGAAAAAAAAAAATGGCTCAGTGCAAGCCGATGGAACTTACCTAGTTCTGGACACACCAGCGTATGATGCCCATATGCTGGGTCCGGAACACTGTATGTCGCATTTTGGTTGCTGCGCCAAAAATGCAACACACAGGAAGTGATGTGAACGCCAAGGGAGCATTCACACTGTCACTGCTAAGTACAATAGAAAAATACACTCTGCATATTTTTCTTTTTCTTTACACAAGCGTATGATGTGCTGTGCATCATACGCTAGTGTGAACCTAGCCTTAGGTACTGCCAAACTAACACTACAGTGTTTTTTAAATTTCAACACACTTTGAAACATTTGCCAACACATGAATAATTATATATTTTTTATAGATATACATTGGTAATTCATAAAGTTAGATAAAGAATATTTTTTTGGTTTTGTAATGGTTTTAATTTTTCCTCTACCTCTCATACGCAATCAATATTACTTTTTTGTGTAGTTCCTTTACAAAAGTAACATAATTTTCACATACGCAGCTACTTCTTAACATGTGTCAAAAGAGTAAACCATTTTCTTTAGTAGCGTAACAGCATCAATTGCAAATCCATTTAGCTTATAGGCAACAAATTACATAAGGCGATGGTCGCCAGTCCTAGCAAGCTCTCAATGTAGCATTCTAACCATGCTTCATGGGTGACTTTTGACGCCAAAACCACTATAAAAATATCAGTTTATCCACCATTATTTTTGAGGCTTTGGTTAGTGTTTGGAGAGATTGTCAGTGAAAATCATACATACATACATAGTGTTAGTAGAGTTGGACAGTGTTTTGAGATAGTTATAAGAAATAATTAGCATGGGCTGCTCTCTAACCTCAAAGACATTGCCAAAATTTGCCACCCTAGAATGATCAGTAACACCTTCAAATTGTGACATAACTTTAGGTTAAACTTGGCATTTTAGAAATTCAGCACTTTTAAAAATTTAAAGTTTTAGCCAAAATTTGCTTGGCATTCAGTGTGCAAGTATTTAATTTCAGTGCACTTATGTATGTCATAATCAAAAGAAGTTGTGAACAACAACAAACTCTAGGCGGCGCTATTTGTGACTAGTATGATGGTGGACTTTGGAAAAAGAATATAACAATTATGAAACAATAAGTTCTTTGATAAAAGTGTATGATACCCAGAAAAAAGTTCCTTAAAGATGTTGATTGCAGCTCTTTCTTTCGGAGTTGTTTCAGCACCCCTCAATCAAAAATGTTGAAGGAAAATATTTTTGGGAATATTTCTAGAAAAAGCGCAAACAAACTTTCATAGTGCAAACTGCGTGAATTCAATAATTACTGATAGGACCAAACGTGCCAAAATAGAACTGTGCAATTTAAGAAATAAAGGACACCACGTGGAAAACAGCTGAAATGGCCTCTCACCAACTCTCATAAATATGAGGACTCATAGCAAGAAAGACTGGATTGCCTCTATTACGTATCTCCACTCCAATGGAATCAAAGACCACAACAGATATATCAGCTCTTGTAACTTTAAGGGTTTATGGCAAGGAAGATCGTAATGCCTCGATAGTGTTTCTCCACTCCAATGGAATCGCAGACCAACAATTGATGTACATATATAAGGAGAGATAAACAGAGCTCCACATAGCATAATACTGTTTTATTTAACCCAAAAAGTTTAAAAGTATAAGAATTGCACTTACATAGTACATTTTTGATTAAAACACTGTGTCATATAAAACTTGACACTCTGTATTCAGCAAGGTAACAGGAATATCTCCTAGTGAAAACAGCAAAACTTTACCGTGACGGCTTGAAGAATGATGCAGTCATCAAGGATTCATAAGTGTATCTGAAAATTCACTGTCCCCGCTCTGTGTAAATGACGCTGCTCTACGCGTTTCGCCGGACCTGCGGCTTCGTCAGGAGCAAAAAATAGTGTGAGCATAACATGTCTTCCTTGTCATAAACCCTTACAGTTACGAGAGCTGATATATCTGTTGTGGTCTTTGATTCCATTGGAGTGGAGATACATAATAGAGGCAATCCAGTCTTTCTTGCTATGAGTCCTCATATTTATGAGAGTTGGTGAGAGGCCATTTCAGCTGTTTTCCACATGGTGTCATTTATTTCTTAAATTGCACAGTTCTATTTTGGCACGTTTGGTCCTATCAGTAATTATGTCATAATCAAGCTGAACTCCTATTAATTGATAAACCTTCATGTTCCTGTGTGGATGGGGGTGGGGGTTGGTTTAAATGTCATGTGTGACACAGACCTTATGTAATACCTCATTAATACAAATAAATTAAGATAAGGTGATTAATTTAGCTAGAGATATATACTATGCATGCATGGCAAGCATGAACAGGAGAAAAGTGGTTAAAGACGCTGGCTTATTTGCCCAATTGCTTGCCTTTTCTCTTGAGCTGTTGGTTAAAGAGTAGCAGAAATAAGATTAATGGAATTGTCAAATTGTCTGCCCAATCTACATTGATTGAATTACTTTAGTATAATTAGGTTTGCACAGTCAGGAATTGTTTTGGCTTGTGTACGCAGAACAAATTAATTTTTGCTCCTGTTTTTTTAGTGTCACAAAACGCAAACATTTCAAATATATTTAAGAGAGTTGGCAAAAAAATAAATTAAATGTTTCAGAAAGCCAAACTGAAAGTTAATTCACACAATTTATACACTCCATTTACTATTTAGTGTAGTTTCAAAACAATCTGTATTGATTTTTAAGGCATTTGAAATATTGTACTGTTATTTTACAGTATGTTAATGTCCTTGTATTTCGCAATACATGCATGTTACTTTGTAACACACTCACTACATACGCCTTTAATTTTTCCAAGGTTGTTTGGGGACGAACACACTGCATTGGTGCCAAAGGCTGCCAATGCAATAATAGTTCTTTATGTTTGGATTATTTAGTGGTGTCTTTGTTTTGCAGATAGTTGCCTGCTCAACATGTTGTTGCTGCAGCTACATTTGTGGTTTGGAAATGCCGTAGGCAGGGAAAGGCACAAGAGTGTGAGGAGCAAGCGGTTGCTCGAATTCCACACACCTTCAGACAATGTTTATTATGTCTGGATGACCACACGGACAGGCAAGTGGTGAGCAGATTTCATCTGCCTAGGAAAGCAATTGTGGAGTTGCTGGGGAACCTCATAGATGATTTGAAGAAGCTCATACACAGAAGCCAAATTTCAGCACCAAAAAAAAAGCTTATTCAAAAAGTTGAATTGGCCTGATCAAATCAGTCGCCTTCCTTAACTATGCAAAGAAGATCCTCTTCAAAGAAAAGTGACATAAGAAAGTGCAAAAACAAAGAGAAAAAGGGAGAAAATAATCTCCCCTAGTGCAATATGCTATGATATAAACACCCCACTCGTGATAAAAATTAAAAACGGGGGATTAAAGTAGTGCAAAATGAAAATAAAATACAAAATGATCCCCAAAAAATAGAGAATAATAGAAATAGTGATGAGATATCTCCAATGAGCTGGTCCCTCAGGATATTGAACTCACCAGATGCAGTTATGTGAATAAGCCCATAATTAACTCCTTATGAATACGATGACACAGATGGGGTGACTCTTAATGAATGCGAAGTACAGATATCCCCTTAATGATAAACTTCCATCAAGCTCTCATGGGATGGTATGCAAACTACATTCCAGAAATTTAACTGGGAAGATTACCCTCCAAGAGGAAGCGCATACATTGACTTTTTGGACGCTATTGTTTTACTTTACATATTCTTTACTATTCATTTAATTTCTTTGTTTGAACATTTAGGCGCCATACTGCTTTTATCCATTTTTGGTTAGTTTCTATATTCTGCCTTCCTTAACTAATTTTACTAGCCATCTCATTCTTGCCATCAACCAATTAGGAGAAGATTAGTGTCTTAAAAGGCACCACCTGCATTAAATGTATTAATGGTGTGGGCAATTGATTATGCTAAAGTTTGTAATTAAGAAACAGCTGAGACTGCGTTGAATGATATACTGAATATGTATTAAATATGTCACTGAAATGGACTTTGCCATTTATCAACTCCTAATGTGGCGCTTTGCCAGGTAATTCATCAATACACAAATCACAAAACCAGTTTGGGAAGTAAACTTTTTACTTTGAAAATACAAAATAAACAAACTAAAAATTAGAAACTTAAATGTTGCTCTATTTGAGCAATTCTGGCTTCCAGGGAGGTTAGCCATTACAGTATATCATTTAGTGCAGCAACTAACCACCCTTAATTTTGGGATACCATCTCCCTAAATTGGAAAGGGCACCTAACTCAGGTTCATCAGGGGCCTGTGCTGCCTCTTCTGATCCAGAGCTTGAGGGGACCTGGGGGCTGGCAGACTCCTGTGGGCTAAACTCAGCAAAGATCCATAGCTTATGGGGGTTGCTTAAATCCAATAGGCTCAATAGCCCAGGGGGTGTATTTTCCTCTGGGGTGTGGTGGGCTCCAGGGAGGTCCAGAGATCTTGGGGGCTGGTGGATTCTGCCTCCTCCTCCTACTCTACCTCCATTTGGTCAGGGGGCTGCAGAGCCTCTTCCTGAGCTAGCTCTTCTGTGTGTATAAAGATGACAAAAATTGTGAAAAATAAAATGTTTGGCAAAGGAATATTTTTAGTTATTGACACTTTCAATTAACCATTTATACATATAGCATATGCACATATACAAATATTAGTGTAACCATCAGTCACTGTGCTCTTAAAGTGCACCTGTCACCTCAAAACTAATACTAAATTAGGTTCTACTAATGAAATAAACATTTTGTAAATATAAATGTACTAAAAAAAAAATGTACCTTTAAACAGCATTTCTTTCCCTGCCCAACCCGACTCAGAAAGAAAAGTTTGACTGGCAGGGAAGATGACATTGAGAAACTCTGTATAAAGGTATATTTTTTAAAATAAATATATATTTCCAAAAACATTTATTTCATTAGTAGAATCTAAATTAGTTTTAGAGTTTTGAGGTGACCAGTACACTTTAAGTAGCAGTCGTGGTCCACTAGTGTAGGTATCAGTCGCAGTGTCTTTGAATGGGTATCAGTCGTAGCCTACTGATGTATATCAACATCAGTCACAATCAATGGACCAAACTATAGAAAGGCTTCAGTTGCATATAAGATATTATTTTTTGGAAGTTTGCAAATGATGTAATTTAATATTGTTTGACAAATTTCAAGCATTGTGTCATTTGTTCATACCCTGAGATCACATAAATGCAGACTATCACTATATGTATTTACTTTAGAAAACATAACATTGCACCTGCCATGTGCACTAAAACTGGAAGTGGCAATAACAAATAGGAAAAAAAAATCCATATAAATTTATAGTATTGTGTATAAAAAGAGAATCCTAAAACTCACCTCTAATATCTGCAGCTAAATCCAGATGTCACCTCTTGACATTGCTCCAAATTCTCTGGATGTCCTGCAGCAACATCAAGAGGTGGTACTTATGATTAATGCAGTGGATGAGATATCGCATAATGCGACGCTTGCACACTTGGGGGGTAATTCACGATACTCCGAAGTGAGGTGCGGAGTGTTCGCCTCACTTCGCACTGATTGAGATGTGCTCGCTGATGTCCTGCACGTGGACATCAGTGAGCACATTAAAGGGATTCCAGTCTCAGAGAGGAAACCCCCCTTGAATGGTAGGGGTGCCTGGTGGCCAATCATCATATTCATCCTTAATTAAATAGGCCACCTCTGCACTATCTGCAGGGGAGAGAGCATCAACACCTGCCATGTCTCTATACTGTCACTTGTCTGAAGAAGCTACAACTTGATTAGTTGATTAAGACCACCTGTGTCCATGCAGGTGGAGCGCAGGTGGAGCTTAGGGTGAAGAGCGTGGAACAGCAAATGACGCCGAGCAGTTAATATTATTGTCTCCATGCCTATTAATTACAAAAGTTGTAATAGTGTGTTTAGATGCAGCTAAAATTTTATAAAAAGAGAGACTATTTTTTGTGTAGTGTACCAATTAAGCATGGGTGTGAAATTTATTACCATTGTTAATTCTTGAACCATACTTATTTGATTAGATAAGAGAAGTCTATATTGTACTTTTGTGAAACATTTTGCATGTGCTATCTCGGAAAGAGCAAATAAGAACCGACATGTTTTATAGCCCTATTAAGATAGCGGTGGTTTTATGGTGGTTTATTTAGTGAATTTGCAGGTGTCTTCTTATTTATGTCGGAGTTGGGTGAATTCACCACATCGCCATCTTTATTCACCTAACTATGCGATAGATAGCGTATGGCGCCATTCTCTTATTTGCCAAGTCTATTTGTCACTTAGTCAATAAAGAGAAGTGAATTTGCGAATTCCCCAGTGTAATGTCACGAACTGACACAAACTATTTTGACAGGCACATTTGCACTTTAGTCACTAACCTCCCAAATGTAGCTTGCATGACCAGGAGACAGTAGGAACTTACATTCAAAAACCATAGTGTAGCCTTAGTATTAACCCATAAAATAAGTGCTAGCCCTATGTGCGGCTAAAAAATAAAGAAAATATTATTCCTAACAAATCATTTACATCTAAAAATATGTACGCTACTGCCAAACCAACCACCAAGTATAAGAAGCTAAACAAACATGAGTTAATATTTGATGAATTTACCTGTGTGTTTTCCAGAAATAACTGTAAATAGCAGTTCACAGAGAAGTAGAAATTACACTAGACCTATGATTAAGTGCCCTAATGCACGAAACGCGTTAGGGGGGCCACTATCTGCTTTTAATTGTTTGTGGATTTACTTCATGTATCCTGCTTTTACTGCTAATTAAATAAATTTTTGTTTTTAACCGTTGGGAGTGCCGGAACCTCTTTTCTATTGTATTCAGCAGTCTTGGCATTCTTCCAGAGCACCCTGTCTTTTCATTAAAGGATTTTTCACAACATGGACTACCCATGGGATTGAGCATACCGACCAGTCTATTTCTTCATCCCCCCTCACATTCCCAATCAGAGTTACTGTACCTAGTACCAATAGACTCTATTCTGCTTTTTCCCTGTGTATAATACAGCTACATCATTATCTGAATCATGATCCAGCTTAAGAGCATGAAGAATGCATCAGAAATAAAATGAACTGAATATTCCTGTTTTTCTCCTCCAACTCTTCCACCTTGCTAATTAGAAGTATTTCTGAACCAGCACCACGGGAACATTGTAGAGTAAATTATACAGTAATCTACAGCTAGAAATTCCCATACTCAAAACTCTTTTTGCCCATTCCTAAATAAGGTTAAAAGCATTTCAATGCTAAAAAAATGCCCTCATCCAAAATTAAGGGTGGTTCCTAGAAGTATTCAGCTAATTTAATGTTACTGAATGCTGGATGTAAGATTTAAGCACTTGATAAAGGGATTCTCTTAAGAAACTTTGGGCAAGAGAGCCTATAATAGAATAAATAAGCATACACACCAATTGAGTCTGCATTGTCATTTTTGCTATGAAGAATTGAGTATTCATTCTGACGTACAGGCCGAAAGCACCTTATAATGCAGTTAAACAAGAGGGGTGTTCAAAATAAGTTTATAAAAACAAGCAAGAGGCAGTTTGTCATTGTGGTGATAAACTTCCTGAATGACATCTGTGTCTATAATCAGTTAGATTTTAACACTTCACAAGTCTCCAACCTTTAGACACCCTTTATCAGCTAAATCAAAGGAAACAATACCTCTTGCTGCCTGTTTTGACACTGAATAGTGAAGTGTAATGTCCACCAACATTGACTGGCTGAAGGCTGTTAAAATTGTCACCAGTATAATCAATTTAGTTATGATTGTTGGCAATAACGCCTTTCCTTAAAGAATCGCTTTTGAAAAGATTACAGCCAGAAGAATATCAAGAAATATCAAGACAAAACACAGTAACATAGTTTATAAGGCCAAAAAAGGCACTAGTCCATCCTGTTCAGCCTATTATAATATAATGTTCATCCAGAGAAAGGTAAAACCCCATGAAGCCAAAGCTATTTATCCTAATTTTTGGGAGAAAAATCCTTCTCAATGCCAAATATGGCAATCATAAAAATCCCTTAGATCAAGAACCCACCTCCAGTAAACTAGAAGCAATAATTCCTACTCTCAAGAATTGCATCTAGGCCCCTTTTGAACTCTTTTATTGAATCAACCATAACAACGTACTCCGAGAGTTTCATACTCTCTCTGCTCTTACAGTAAAGAACCCCTTTGATGCAAAAACCTTCTTTTGTCTAGATGTAAAGGATGCTCCCTTGTTATACTCACAATCATTGGCATAAATAGTTCATGGGAGAGATCTCTGTATTGACAATTGAGCTATTTATACATGGTTATTATCACACACAGCTCAACTATTTTAAATTTAAATTACCCCAGTTTTGATTTGGTATTGTATTTTAAACATTCCATTTATTATGTTAGGTTCTCACCTTGGGCGAAATTTATTAAAGGCGAATTTTGAAATTTTGATCGAATTTCAAAAAAAATTTCGATCGAAATTTTGAAATTTCAATCGAAATTTTGAAATTTCAATCGAAATTTCAATCGAAATTTTTCATAATTCAATCAAAATTTCAAAATTCAATCGAAATTTCAAAATTCGCCTTTAATAAATTTCGCCCCTTGTGTCTTTCTTGTGCACTGGTGCCCAAAACTGTAAACAATATGCCATGTGATGTCTGATGATTGATTTGTAAAGTGGTAAAAACAATGTTATTCAAAACATGCTACCCATTATCCTGTTTGCCCTTATAGCAGTTGATTGACACTGGTTCCTACAGTAAAGTTTATTGACAACTAAAATTCCTAAATCCTTTTCCGTGTCTATTTTTTCCATTGTTTTCCATTTAATAAATAATCTTGACTTGTAATTTTGTATTATCTATTTCCATATGCATTGCCCTTTTGTGTGCAATAAAACAATATTTGCTAAATAATTTCCTTAGGCCCCTGTTGTTTATACTACCTAGACCTGGTCTTTTGTCTATTTTGATCTTTTATTAATGGCACTGTACTTCACCTTGGGTTAGAATGTACTATTGTCCATTGTCCCAGTGAAGAAGGTAAAGCGAGATTCCTAAGTTGACGAAATTTGGTTCTCATGAAGGTTAGTGTTTTAGTGACCCCCTTGGCAAAAAACACTATTAAAAGACAGCTAGAAATATATGATATTATGGTCACTATTATCTAGCCACCCCAAACCAGCATCTTTTTATTCTGACAGGTCTATTGGCTAATATTAAGGGGGTTATTCACGTAGGCGCGAATTCAACTGTCAAATTCGCAAACAGCGGATTCCCATAGCAAATCCGTGACAACTTCCCTATTGCAAAGTCACGACAATTTTTCAAGTTAAGATTGTGACAATTTTCCCATAATAAAGTCGCAACTGCGACAATATTCTCATTATAAAGACGCGACAGTAGCAGCCTATTGCGACTGTCTTTATCTGGCGAATTCGTACCTATATGCACCAATTCAGACTTTAGTGAATAACCCCCTAAATCTTTCCGCTCCTCCTTCCTCCCTCTAGTTGAGTCCTGCACCAGTTAGGTAAGATAATTATCATTAGTTGTTGACAAAACCTGTTTCCTTTATAGCATCCACAGGTTTTAATTTCCCAATTTATATCTAGGTAGGTAAAAAAACCCATAATTACCTCTTTGTGATTTCTTGCCATCTATTTGCACTAAAAGAATAGATTTTGTGATATTTGGTGGCTTACAGCAAAACCCTAACAGTATTTCATTAGCACTTTAACTTTACTTATTTCTACCCATACAATTGCCATATGATCATTTCCCTCATATATTTTTTTCCCATAGTGTGCAAAACTTGCACTGTTCTAGGGTTAGAGAAACGACAACTGTGTATTACTATTATTTATTTTCAAATATTCCTCTTTATTTTTATTTGACACTTTTCACCACAGGAAATCAGCATTTTTACCATTTTCTCCCAACTTCTGCTTTCATTTTATTTATTTGTAGGTCTGAATTTTTAAATACAGTGATACCTCGGTTTTCGCACGACTTGACTTTCGAACAAAATCGGTATTCGACCACGAAATTCGAGAAAACTTTGTCCTGAAATCCCAACAAACATTTGGAACTTGAACACCCGAGATGAGCAGAGATGAGCCGAATGGCATCCGTTCAGCCCAGCACGCCTCTCCCGCAGCATCAATACGAGTCAATCTGCGATCGGATTTCTTATGGAATAAATTGTTTTGGTTCTCAACCAAATTGGTTCTCGACCGCACTTCCGGGAGGAATTGTGGTCGAGAATCGAGGTACCACTGTAGTAAAGGAAACAGAACTGCAGCCAGAGTTTTTTCACTGGCATTTCTGCTTTTGTTTGCAGAAACTATTGCTTATAATGCATAAATGAACACAACAGGAGAAAGAAAATCAGTAATTTAAAGGGAAGCTAAAGTCAAAGGTTGACTGGCATGCCTGTGTCTGGCTTAACTGTAACCTTTAGGTAAGCAATTTGGCTTAATTTTAGGCTGCCCAGAGTCTTCCATTCCATAATGACATAGAGAACTCTGGCAGCTCAGAGAGTAGGGGGCTTAGGACTACCCTTTATTCCTCTCAGTGCTGCTATGTAATGCACAGATATGACATATACAGCATGGTGGCATTCCTAAATCCTTAATGGTGTCATTGCAGTTTTCATTTCAGTGTTGAATCAAACAGTTATGCAAGGGAAATCCACTGTCTGTTTGAAAGAGCTAATTTAGCTTGTCACAGGCTAACCTTTAACTTTCAGGGTGACATTGTATTGCATATAAATAACTGCTATGTCAACTCAACTGGCGATTTGCTTTATCTGGCATGTGCAACGGTATATTTACATAACTACTATATAATGTTATACAAAATTGTACATGCACGTATAAAATAAAATACATACAGTAAGAATGATATTAAAATACAGATATAGAGAAAAGAAAAAAAAACCTAGTTTATCCTGTACATCTATCTTCATTGTGATTTACCTGAACTATGGCACTTTAGGTATTTATATTAGTTACAATCTCTAGCATCCTGGCACTTTTATTTCAGAGAATACTGAAACTTGTAGTTTAGCAACAACTAAAGAGAGTGCTAAAGATCAAGGTTTAAACATACCTTTCCTCTTGGTAATAATGTTGACCAGGGGAACACTGGGTCTGTCAGAGAACACATCACAGTTGTTGACAAGCGCATCTCTAACAATGTCGTAGTCATTTAGGATAACAATAAGTTGGTTGCCAATGTAAAGGCTATAGATTTTTCCATACTGCTTTGCCATGTCAGTAAGCACTAAGTGTGGGTACAAAAAGGCACCAATCTTGTTGGCATTAGCTGGTGCTTTACTAAGCCTTCTTCCACCTTTCCCAAACTTTAGAAGCTGCATTAGCCGCCCGGGCACCAGCATGAAGCCAAAGTTTCCCAGAATGGGCAATGGAGTGGGACCGGGAGGTGTGTTTCTGGTAATGATTTGGTAGTAGGTCCAGAGGGAGCTCATCAGTAAGTATATAACCAGAAATAGAACTGCGTAAAGCAAAACTGCTGAGTAATAAACACTGTCACCCAGCTGGCACCAGGCTGTAAAATTCACTAACTGGTTCCAGTCAGTGACACCAGTCAGGCTGTCTTTCACCAGTTCTGCCATCCTTCCACTGTCCATTCCTCCTGCTGTTGTCTCTTCCTCCCCAACTGCTCTAATTCTGCCACAAACACATTGGCACAGGCTTGTCAATCAGCATTGCACTCCAGAGTCTACAACATGGCTTACTGCAGTAGTAACTACACCCTGCTCTGAGTATCATAAGCATGCATGGCCAGGAACTGCTTAGATATCACTAGCAGCACTGGCATTGGAGACAAGCTAGGACAGGACCTGCACTAAAGCGCTTCCTCATTTATTCCTCAATGTCTTTCAAAGCAGCCACAGAACAGAGGCAACAGCAGCACAGCCAATTCTAGCTTAGCTCCGCCCCCGGAACTCAGGCATACACAAGTCATAGCGGTGGTGGAGAATGGTATTATTAGTCTCAGATCTAACAATGTGCTCTAGCAGCGCCACCTACAGTAACTAACAAGCATAGCAGCCAAGCAAAGAAACACAAGCTTGCGTTTTCTCTGATAAAATGCGAATCCTATGTTGATCTGGACAGGCTAACTAAACATGGTTAATGATAATGGCTTTAGGTTATGGGTTAATGGAAGTGATCCGTTCTGTTCCTCCACAGGGGAAGCAAGCTCCAAGTTCTCCACCCCCAAAACTCTCCATCAACATATTGATGCAAGAGCTAACCTGTAAGAAGTCCAGCTCTCTATGCTACAATTCAGCCTATGCTAACACAGCAACAGTAAAAGCCAATCATTTCAGAGTAAAATCATTTGTAAAATGATTCGTTATAAATTCTTAAATCATTACAGGTTGCCGATTGCTTCTTTTGTTGAATAAAATATTGGTATTTGAATGAAAAGAGATGGTCAGTTCAATATGAGAATTGGTTGATATTGGTCAAAGTTTTACTGGCCTTACCAGGGGCGGTTCTGGCCCTCTGGGTGCCCTGGCTGAACCGCCCCTCCGCGCGCCCCCCTGGAGCACACCCCCCCCACGCGTGCACTCTCCCCCTGGCCGGCGCACACCTGCCCGGCCTCCCCAACTCACCTCCTCCAGCGTTCCAGCGAAGCTCTTCCTCTGAGTGCTGCTCTACAATGAGGTAAGTGGAATGCGACCTCATTGTGGAGCAGCGCTCAGAGGGGGAGTGTCGCTGGAACGCTGGAGGTCATTTTGCGGTGGGCGACAGTGCCCCTCAAATAGATTGTGCCCTGAGCAGTCACCCACATCGCCCAGTGATAGAACCGACCCTGGGCATTACAAAAATAAATCGCAAATGTGTAAAAGGGGGTTGGAGTATTAGAAGGAATACACAATACACAGCCCAAACACTGCACTGGGGGATATTAATAAAAGTCACAACTTTTTTTTGACCGTTTAATGCTGGAGAAAGTTTTATATTACCCTGGTATCGTGTATATTAATAAAAGCTTTTATCGCTATGTCGAAAGTCACTTTTTGACACATTTTTTTTTCCACATTACAGTGTTGTTTCCAGTAACGTATAAATCAGCAGAAACCATTATAAATATGCTAAATGTCTTACTTTCTATATACAAAAACTTTCTAGCGTTTTTGGAAGCACATATTTAATATAAAGTAACTATAAATGCATTTGAGGCATTTTCTAATTTTGGTATTACTGTTCTATTAAGAGAACACATCTATGCCATTTATTCCTAAGCAGAATTTGTAAAATGTCATCTTTGAAGTCGAATTCTTTATTTGTATTGAGGAGTTGTGTTGTCTCTTTGCTGGTTTCAGGCAAATTGGACTTTCTGGGTACTTTTATCACTGATTTTTATGTAAATATAATTTATTTTAAGCTTTCTTAGTTATTTATGCTTAGTATTTGTATTTATTGACCAGTGTTTCAGCGCATTGTCACAGCTCTTATTACCCTTCTATCTGTGTTTGTAAGTCTTCCTCCCATTTAGACTGTAAACTGTAAGCTCTACGGGGCAGGGACCTCCAACCTCTTGTGTCAACCACAACCTAGCACTTAAACCCCCTTTAAAAAAGGCACACTGTAACACTGTATAAAGGTACATTTTAAAAATTACATATATATTTACAATATGTTTATTTCATTAGTACAACCTAATTTAGTATTAGTGTTTTGAGGTGACAGGTACACTTTAAAGTGTAAGTAAAGTTACTGACCAAGCTATACATATATATTATATTTATAATGTACTAGGCTTACCCGTTGCGCGTTGCTGCAATATCAGAAAAAAGGAAATTCAGGAAAACTCGTTATGAAAAAATAAAATCAATTTGCATTGTGTCATTTTTATTAATATTTATTTATTTTGATCAGCAAATCATTTGAAAGTGTCATTTAAATTCTATTTATTTATTTGAGTGCTTGTGGATATACTATATTTTTGTTTTTAACATCTGGTGCATATACTAATGGTTCGGGTGGTAAATGCAATTCTGGCAATTTCAATTTTCCACATGCGCTTGCACATTCCCGGAGCTTCATTCTTGAACATCAACGCATGGCAAAGTTTGCATACCTTTTCCATTTTTTCAATAACGACACTTGGATGACAACTGTAATCATAATCAGCATTTTACTCTTTACACTCCTGTTTGATTCGAGCGGCTTTGAGCAGTTCGTAATTGATTGGCTTCCAATCTTGATTCTCGTTGCTCTCCTGTTTGATTCGAGCGGCTTTGAGCAGTTCGAAATCTATTGGCTTCCAATCTTGATTCTCGTTGCTCATCTGTTTCTGAAATTCGTGATGCCTTTTTCTTCCGCACTTGAAATGTAGATCGACCAATGGATTGACGTTTGGGGGGGGGGCATATTTACAAAATATTTCACCTCTCACACGCTTAATGAAATTTAAATGTTGACAATATTCACAAAATCTCTGAAAAAAATACAAATATTAGCATTAGGAATTTTATGGCAACTGAACTAAATCCAAAAAATGCCTGAAAAATTGCTATATGTAACACACACATAACACAACACACCCTCACAGACACACCCACACACACACTGACAGACATACTTCCCAAAGTTTCATGCCGATCAGATGAATGGTGTAGTAATGCATAAAGGACACACACATACACACATAAATTAATTTTTATTTATATAGATAGATAAACTGAAACATTTAAAAGTAAAAACTATTTTGTGTTTTTCAGTTCTCACCTCTTAATCTTGTAGCCTGTCTCCCCTGCATTTCTGTGTGTACTTGCTTCCTCTAATAGTGCTGAGAAGCCCCACCCCCTAATGAGATCATACAATGACTCATTCTGCTAGTGCATGCTTAGTAATCTGATACTTTCCTCTCACTGCTAAGCCCCTAGGCACTGAATTCCGACACTGTCTGTGTCGGTTTTGAAGAGATGAGAATGTGAGCATTGGGGGCGTGGCCTTCTTGACTACAGGAAGGAGGAACAGGGATTACAAGTGCTGCATAGTGAAGAGGTGAGAGAGGATTTTACTAATCATTTTTACACTTTAAAATACTTTAATGGGCAAACTTTATAAATAGGGTTTACTTACACTTAAAAGTGAAATATCCTAGTGATATTATACTTGAATTGTACAATGCACTTTTCCCATGTCTGTATTATATCTATTACTGAATTGTACAGCGCTGCGTAAATTTGTGGCGCTTTATGAATAAAATTATATATACATACATGCATGCATGCAGAGATGCATAGGAAACAATAGGACTATCAGGGGTTTGTTTACTTAACTGATATAAAATGGCTGTATCCACAAGGAGGAAAAACAAACTAAATATATATACAGTATATAAATAAGGAAAGATTTGTGCTGGATGGGTGGGGTTTGGGGCAGGGAGGGGAGGTGCTACATCATTTTAGACCTGTGCCAGAGAACTTAATGGTTTGCTTTGGAAAAACCCAGGGATTATTCCTTAAAGTCCAAATTGTTCCATATAGGTGCGAATTTGCCAGATAAAGACAGTCGCAATAGGCTGCTACTGTCGTAGTCGCATCTTTATAATGAGAATATTGTCACAGTCGTGATTTTATTATGGGAAAATTGTCGCAATATTAACTTTAAAAAATTGTTGCGACTTTACAATGGGGAAATTGTCGTGGATTTGCTATGGGAATCCTCTGTTTGATAATTCAACAGTCAAATTCGCTCCTTAGTGAATAACCCCCTAAGTAATTAAATACACAAATGTGTGTAAAACATTGCAAAGAAATTGGTATGTTAAAGTAATTTTCCTAATGTTGCTAGTCACAAATATTGCAAAACTGCAGCAGAGGAATACACTAATAGGCTAAATTCACTGAATACAGGTACTCTCTGTTGCTGTAATAAGTTTAATCTTCACTGATGTACCCAATACAAAAAAATCTGCATTCATAAAAAATGTTGCCCTATGATAGGTAAAACCTCTGTTCTGCCAGATAAAATTATTTCAAAGCAATTTATTCATAAGTGTGGATAAAACAGCGTAAACATTAATCTTATACATATTAATTCAGGGCAATTGTTCCCCTATAACTTAGAACAATTTATTTTGTCCTTGAAACAGTTATTGCTGAAAGCTGAGATATCCTGAAGCATTTAAAGGAGAACAAAGAGGAACTATAGTCAAATTACATCTTTACATATGCAGTACTACAACTTAGTGAGAAGTGTTTCTCCCCAGTAGTTTTTTCATGTGATGTTGAATGATTGAGTAGGCAGCACTGATAAACTCCTCCACCAGGAAATGTGTGTGTGACACGTACTGGCCAGTTACTGCCCTACTTACTACTTAGCACATGTGCACAAGTCAGCTTTCCCTCTGTAATCTCCTGCATTCCAACTTAATTTATGTGGCCAAAAGGTCAGCACGATACATAACCAATAGCAGTCAGGCAGCTTTTTCTTCTCATGTTGCCTGACTTGCAGAACAGAAAGAAGAGGGGGAAGATGAGGAAAATGTCAGCTCTCAGGAACACTAACTAAGAGAAACAAACTGCAAGTATTATTTCTTCCCTAATTATTTTTTTATAACTATTTGTGTCAGTAATTGGCTTAGTATAAAGGAGGCCTATATGTGTATGTATGCAGTTATATCCGCACTATAGTGTCCCTTATAGCCACATAATATTAGTTTTTGCTCCAGTGGAATTTACAAACCAGATTTCCCATTCACACAGCAGCATAATATCAGTAAATCAGGTCATGGTGCTAGAAAGCTAAACCTCTGGGCTACAGTGCATCTTATTGAAATATTCTATTTTTAGTTCATTGCCAGGTTCAGCGTTACTGGGTACTGAGCAAAGCTGCTCATTTTTCACTTTTTCCAGGGACATTTATGAAATGCTGCTAAGAACTATAAAGGGATAACTCGTGACGGATTATTAATTACAGTAATGGCATGTGACAGTACTAGTGCACAGTAGGTATGGGTAAGGTGGCATTAGCCCGCCTGGATTAAGATGGTTTAGACGTATTGGAACGCAGGATCCATGTCACGTGTTCTCTGACTGATATATATATCCTGGTTCCGCCCACCCGCCAGTCACAGCTGTCAGTGTGGAGAAGCGCGTTCGTGTCCTTCAGCCTCTCCCACAGACATGGCGTCCTCCAGCAGCAGGCAGCTCTTAGCCCGCTTCATGTCCACCGGTCCGGCTGCGGCCAAGAAACTATCCGTTAAGCACGTGACAGTAATCGGAGGGGGGCTGATGGGGGCCGGAATAGCCCAGGTGAGAAATAAAAGTGAAGGCGGAGCTCTGTCTTTGTCATTGAGTTAAAGGGTCTTCCCATGAATGTGCCATTTTATTCCGGAGGTGCAAAATGTTTTGCAACTGTTCTTGTGTATGGTCTGGTTTATTGCACAGAGAGACATTTGAGGGAAGTGCAGCTTGGAGTGCGATTTTGCCGCTTCAGCAGGCCTCTTGAATTGAATGAATTTATACATATAGACACCCTGCTGCAGTGCTGAGC
>WMED01005962.1:0-18961 GCA_019650415.1 Pipa parva | reverse complement strand
GTACAGTGCTGCATAAATTTGTGGCGCTTTATAAATAAAATTATACATACATACATACATTGTTTCAAATGATCTTTTAATAACACATATTTATGTCTAATACCCATGATGATCCAAACAAGTATTTAATTGCAATAGTAGTACACGTTTTTAGACAAAACATACCCAAATATTAAAACAAGATCTAGTTTTTTGTATACTGTTTTACATATGACATTTGTCTTTGCTCAGAGGATGCTAAATAATCCCCATGTCTGTCTCTCTCACACATTAACTGAAAGGGTTTTACAATTTTAGGACATGATTCACTTATGACTAACCCCTGAACATTTTTCTACTCAATAGGATGGTATTTATTTTACAAGTATTAAGTAGAAATTTTTCACACTATTGTAGACTTAATGAAATAATTCAACTGTATTCTATGGTTTATGTCAAATAATTACCACTATACGACATCAGTTTGTCAGGTTGTGTTAAAAAGGTAAGTTATGGACACTGTGTCCTATCATGAGAGAAGAGTAGGAATAGCTGGTTTTGCAAAGAAATTAATTTTTAAATCACCCTCTTAAAACCAAAAAGATAAGAATAAGGGGTTGAACAATGCCTGTTTACTGACTGAACTGGCTTCTGGGTTTGAGGAATTAACTATGGCAGGTGAAATGACATAGGACAATCCATGTCAGTTCCACTCACTATGCATTAATCACATCAGCATCTTTAATGAATTATATGATTGATAGTTGTGGCAAATCTAAACATTTTGCCTCTGTTTCCTCAATGAGGAAACTGTCAGCACAAAGGCATTCTAATGCCAAATGTATTAAATGGATGATTGCCTAAGATTATTGATTCAATGGCCTGGTAAGAAAGCATAAGTAGCAATCAGGATATCAAGACATTTCAGTGTCACTAAATAAAAAAAATACCTTTAGGATTTAGTTAAAAAGAGCATTAGCAACACAGTTTTTGAAAATGTTCTTGGACTTTGAACAAATGATTACAAAGCTGCAAAGTTTTCCAAAACTCACACTAATAAATGGCGAAATTTATCAAACTCGGAAAAGCCGTTTCGGCTTTTCTGAGTTTAATCGGGAGAAGGCTTTGAAGTTTCTCACAGTAACTATCGCGAGATTTGCTTCGATCGATACTTGCTGTCAGAAACTTTTTTTTATTGAATATATCCATGGAAAGGAGAGTCATACTGTATAGCTACCTTTCCATGGATATATTCAATAAAAAAATTTCTCACGGCAAGTATCGGTTGAGGCAAATCTCGCTATAGTTACCGTGAGAAATTTTAAAAACCTTCTCCTGAGTTATTAAACTCAGAAAAGTGCAAAAGGCTTTTCCGAATTTAATAAATTTCGCCCAAATTTAAATCACTTCAATTAACAATATCTAAGCTGACGTATGATGATTTGGATTGTACTTTGTCCAGAAGTTGCTTTCTCCTTGTAAGAGTTTTTAATTAATTTACTGACCTTGATCACTTTCGACCATACCTAATATACCTTTTCATTCTCTCTCTGTCTCTCTAGCTATTCCACACCAGCACTTGAAAAATATCCACTCTTCATCTTTCAGTTAGGGTTTAGTATTCCAGATTACCCAAATATTTTCACTGGCAGGCTTCAGAGTAATTTTAGATTTAAAGGAGAACTATAGTCAGATATCTTTACGTATGAAGTACTATACCTTAGTGAGAAGTGTTTCTCCCCAGTAGTTGTTTCATGTGAAGTAAGATGATTTATTAAGCAGCTTTTAAAAACTCCCACACCAGGAAATGTGTATGTGTGACATATACTGGACAGTTTTCCATGAAGAGGTAACCTTCCCCAGACATTCTTGCCTTACTTATTACTTAATGCCTGCGTTAGCTTTCCTGATCCTGAGCCTCTGTAATCTCATGCATTCCAGGAATGTAAACAAGCATGATTGAGAAGGCCTAAAGATCAGCACACTGCTTAACCAGTAGCAATTAGGCAGGTTTTTTTTCTCATGTTTCCTAGCTTGCAAGAGGGAAAGGTGGGGGATGAGCAATGTTAGCTCTCATTAGAACTAATCAGCAAAACAAATGGCAAGTATTATTTCTTTTCTAAATTTTTTTTAACTATTTGTGTTAGCAATTGGCTTAGTATATAAGTTTTATATGCATGTGGGCAGTTATATCAGTACTGTAGTTGCCCTTTAAGACTGCCACTCCTGAATCTTTTCAAACCTTGAACTTTTTACAGGTCTGGTTGATCATATGACCAATATAACTACTTTGTACAACAGCAAATATAGCTTTAGCATTAAGGTTACACCAAATTGCCTCAAACTGGAAGGGTATGGCATAAACAGATTGGCATCTTCAATATCAATTTGTAGTGTTTCATCTTTCACATCTAATATTGTGATACATAAATCTTTTAAATCTTCTCAGAAGGATTGGATATGGCCCTTTCTTGCTCCAAAATTACTGGCAAAAATGCAAACAGTCATATTGATAATTTGCAATTCTATTTGTATTAGAAATACTGCAGTCTGTCAAGCTGTCAAGCAATTATTATATTAAGTATGGTTTGAAATGAAAATGTCCACCATACCAGCCATTTCCAGGCTGAAGTAATTTGGTGATAGACACTGCTCACCTTTTTTTCTAGATAAGTTGCCTATGGGTACATTTGTAGCCTGGAATGACTTTCAGCATGTTTATATTGCATTTTAGCTATTCTTGGGTTCTTGTTGCACTACCTGGCTACACCAAGGGTCACTTTTCTGTTTTAATTCTCCTTCACCTTTTCTCTGCGTTTGACACTGTTGACCACTCCTTTCTTTTTCAAATTCTCAATGCGCTTGGGGTCCGTGATCGAGCTGCTTCTTGGTTGGCTTCCTATCTTTTGGATTGTTCATTCTTTGTCTCCCATGCTAATAACTCCTCTTCTCCTGTACCGCTTAAGGTAGGGGTGCCCCAAGGTCCTGTCCTTGGTCCTCTCCTGTTCTCCCTCTACACTCTATCCCTGGGCGATATCATCAATTCATTTGGTCTCCAATATCACTTATATGCTGACGATACCCAAATTTATTTATCTGCTCCTGACCTAACGCCTGTACTACAGTTTCAAATCTCAAATTCTCTTCTGGCAATCTCCTTGTGGATTGCCAAGCACCACCTCAAGTTAAATCTTGCTAAAACGGAACTGATTATATTCCCACCCAAACCTGGTCCCATTCCCACATTTTCCATTCAAGTGGATGGTGCGAATATCAACCCTGTAACATCTGTTCGTTGCCTTGGAGTGACTTTTGACTCTGCTCTTTCCTTCTCTTAACACATCTCTTCCACTGCTAAATCTTGTCGATTCTTTCTTCGCAACATTGCCAAGATCCGTCCCTTTCTCTCTCGCTCCACTGCTAATACCCTCTTGCATGCTCTTGTCCTGTCTCGCTTGGATTACTGCAATGTCCTTCTATCTGGCCTTCCAGTTTCCTACCTCTCCCCGCTCCAATCTATTCTAAACTCTGCTGCCAGAATTTTCTCTCTACAGAGAGCACGGCCCTTCTTCCAACCTCACTCTGCTCCCTGGCTTCCTGTAACTAAAAGAATTATTTACAGTGTTCTTCTTTTGACATTTAAGGCATTCCACTCTCTTGCCCCACCTTACATTTCTTCACTCTTATGTCTGCATGTTCCTCAGCTTCCACTACATTCCTCTAACAGCAACCAGCTTTGCTTACCTCGTACTAATAATGCCCTTTCTCGTCTTAAACCCTTTTCACTCTCTGCCCCTCACCTTTGGAACTCTTTACCCCTTTGTCTCTGACAGGTACATTCCCTCTCCACCTTCAAAACCAAATTGAAATCCTATCTGTCAGAGCACTAGCACTGATTCTTATCATTCATTTTATGTATAATTTTTATATTTAATATCTGTATACTGTATATCTATTGTATTTATCTATTTATTCACTGTATTTATCTATATCTATTTTGATCTTTTTACTGTATTTGTATTTATGGACCTATGACTCCACAGTTCTTATTGTCCTATCTGTGTATGTAAGTCTTCCTCCCACTTAGATTGTAAGCTCTTTGGGGCAGGGACCTCCAAAATATTGTGTCAATCACACACTAGCACTTATTTTGATGTATCCTTGTAATATTTTACTTGTATTGTTTACTGCACTTTTCCCTTGTTTGTATTGTACTTGTATTGCTGAATTGTACAGCGCTACGTACAGTAAATGTGTGGCGCTTTATAAATAAAATTATACATACATACATACCTCTGTGTTGTGTGAGCACAGCTGAAGCCTGTAAAATAATCACCAACCTATATATTCTTGTTTTACATGCTCAGTCTTGGGTAATCACCTTCCATTCCTTCTGAAGGCTGCTTTGTTATTTTTCTGGTTTTTACCTTTGCCTTACTCCTGACATTGCCTGATTGTTGCTAGCTGTGACCTTATACCTGTTTGCCTTGTCTGTTCAACTTTGTCTGCATCTTGTCTGTTTTCTTATATTGTAAGTTTTTCATAATTTTATGTGTAGCCCATCTGCTTTGATTTCTTTCTGTAGCCACTGCGTTGCCTTGTTTGCTATTCTCATTCCTGTCCTGTGTTCCTGTTCCCTACTTAAGTCCCAACTTCTCTGATCCCCTGTTAACCACTACTTGTTTGTCTGTAGCCCATTTTATTTCTGAATTATGGCTTTAGTGATCATTATTTGGGTGATTCCTACAGCTCGTACCCTATTGTTTATGTCTCTTGTTCTTTCCTTCTGTTGCGTGTTTCCACTGTGGGTGCTGTATCTGTGCGGCTCCTGTCGCAAAAAGATAAGAGCTCCAAAAGGATGATGGTAAACATTGAGAATTCTGCAGCGGTGGACACAGGTTTTCTCACTTCCCTTCTCTAGGTCCCTCCTTCATTCCATTGCAATGTATACAAGCCTTACATATAGACTACATACTTGCAGAGCTGCAAGAAAAAGTCCATCTTCTGGACGAAACGAGTCCAGCTTACAGACCACTTAGTTGCACTCGCTATGGATACCAACTCCTCCGAAATAACCACTTTAATTTACAGCACTATTTAAAGCTGCCTTCAAATCCACATTCATCTGGATTCGAAAATCTAATCAATAGTGACTTTATGACTGGACGGTAAAGTAGTGGGTTATTGATATTCATTTATTCATTTACTGATGTTATCATGAGGTTATTTACATGTCTATAATAAGCAGCTATTTTGGTCTGATAATTTCTTTGTACAGCATTTAATGTACTATTTGTACTTTTTAACTGATTTTAATTATCTGTGCTCAAGAAAGCCCAGTGTTTTTCACCATTTTTTTGACTTTTTGATTTTTTGGAATATTTGTAATAAAATTTAGAGTGTGTGCACCTTATTAGTGAGTATTTCTTTCCCTTTTTTGATACTATATAGACTACATACTGTAATATACTTTGGAAATCTCTCAAACTCATTATTCCAGGTACATTATGAATGCATCTGTGCATATTTAATAACAAATATGTCAAATAACACACAATACTTTGTTCATGCAACCTTTATAATATTTTGCAAACTCCAATAGAATTGTTATAGTATTTACTGTGATATCTTTAATTGCCTTATTTATTTTTTCAGAAAAGGGTTACATATAGCTTTTTATATACAGTAGAGGAACAAAATACATATCTGTATCCCGTTTTTTTCATTAGGGGCACTGCATAAATGTGGATAGTACCAATATCACTATTTTATAATGTGGATCTCAGTTGGAGTTTGTTTTTCTCTTTATAATTAAACATAGCTGTAATCCACAGTACCATCTGGATATTCTCCCTGCAATTGATGCTGTAACATTAGCGCAATTCATCATCCTGTTAAAAAGAATGGTCATGCAAGGGTCTTGAAGGGTCAACAATACATTTGTTCAACAATATCTGTACCCTGAAATAACCTATAACCTGAACATAATAGATCAATAGAATCTGGTGCTGAACATACAATAGCCCATGTATTTTTAGTAACACAGTTTGAGGTAAAACCCTGTTTAAGTAGTTACTCTTAATAGGTCTTATTATTTTTATAATATATTATTAATAGGTCTAATTATTTTTGAGAGTGAGCAGGCAACTGTATGAAATACAGTTTCCATGTTTACTGATTACACCCCCTACCACTCCTGACGTAAATTGAATTGATAACAGACTGTAGAATTATTAAGATATGAGGAAAGTTTTCAATAGGCTATGCTTGCTATTTAAACATCAGTTGGTTAGTATACAGCAAAACATTTATTGTATAAATGGCAAATCAACATATAGTTTATTTTACTGACTGTATATTGATTGGGTGAGTTGGAAAAAAGGGTCAACAAACTGCCAAGGAGGTAATGAAGAAGAGTAGACACCAGAAGACAAGAAGCTGGAGATGGGAGAGATGAAAAATGGATGAAAGATGGACAGTGTGTGAGAGTGTGAGAAGGGTGTGAGGCGAAGTGAACTCAGGGTTTTTAAAATGCTTGAGTGGGTAAGCAAGGAAAAGTAAACAGGTATTAGAGTAAAGCTGAATGGAATTAAGAACCAGAGGAAAGAAATGAAAGAATAGATGAGAAAGAATCACACATGTGAAAAAGTAGAAAGGAAGAGTAAACATTTACAAAGTGGTAAATGAAAAGAAGGATAGAGGTATCAGAGAGAGAAGAGAAACTAAGGTAAGGATGAAAGCAACTTACAAGTGTAATTTACAATATTAAAATGACATTGCATATTCCTCCTTACATCTTACTGTACTGTGGATGGGAACAAAGTTTATTTTGCAGTAAAAGGCTAAAGCAAAAATTATATTCCAATGTTATATATTCCTCAATGCTGTACAATCACAGCCATGAGAAAAGAAAACATATTTTATATTTATTCCAGTTCATTTTGTTTCACTATTAAGGTCAACTTGACTTCATAGTCCACCTTCTGTCTCTAATATAGTTGTTTTCAGCATTCATTATATCACTTCCCAGAGCAAATAACACCCACCTCTTTGATTGGAAAAAGACTCTATCTGTGAGCCCTACTGCTCATCTTGGAGAAATTCAAAGCTGCTGAATGATAGCTTATAGTGAATAAAAAGAACGCCTGCAGCAACAGAACGGGGGGGTCGGGGGGATTTCTGAAGAATGCAAGGAAGATAAATAGGAGTGATATTTTGTTTCATTGTCAGTAGCACTCTGGGGTTATTTTGAAGCACTTATTTATGCACTGTAAGCAGAACAATACTGGAGAAGGAATGATTAAATACCAGCTCTCCGAGCTATAGACATCTCATTGTGGCAGGCCTTGGCTCACCACTGGGTGGTTTTGATAAAGGCAATATGAGTTGATAACTGATACAGTTTGCCAGGGAGTCATCTGGGGCTGGTGACAGCTACTGTGCTTTAATAAAATCATTAGAATGTAAATGTTTTTATTGCAAAATAAAGAGCCTCCAGCAAAGTTGACAGTATCACTTCTTCCTCCACTGAATAAAAGCGGCGATTAGCATTCAAATGATATAATGATAGCTGGTTATCTTTATTAAAATTTTTCAAATCGAGTCTTCATTTTGCATGATTGAGTTTTAAACAAATGCAATATCCAGTAGGCCGGTAAGTCTGTTTGCACACACTTGAAATAATTAAAGGGTGCCTTTTATTTTTTTTTAAACATGTGTTTCATAAGACTTGAATTGAATTTGCTATTTTAATGTGACAATATCTTGTTAGTTTTGCATAAAAGAGGATATGTTATAGCATAATTATTGGAAGACTACAACTTTTTAACATATGTTTCATAAAACTGAATTCAATTTGCTGAAATCTAACAATCCACAGCCATTATTTCTACAGTATGAGAAAACCTTTGATTTGTTTAAATCAAGCATTTGGCAATATTTATAATTGATACTGACATAAATAGCCTCTTTTTGTTGGTTTGTTTGTATATTTTATATTTTTTATACATTTGCCCCCCTTTTAACTTTTGTGGTGTAATTGAATTATATTTTATTTGCTTGGATTTTATCTTCATATTTCAATAAATGATACTTATAATAAACATTAAAAAAAGTTACATTTGTTTAAAATGAAAATACTGTCATTATCCATTCAGTGCGTTCCAATACAATATCCCTCAATGAACCTTTTCATTGCTGGCAGAATCTATGACTTTAATGAGGCTAGGAAGGGCAAGGAACTTCTATATATTGTTTATTTATATATGTATATATATATATATATATATATATATATATATATATATATATACACACACACATACAGTATATATAGTATGCATGTGTGTATCCTGGCATTTATATTAAAGGTCAAAATATATTTTGCATTGTGTATTTATTTGTAGAATGAGGCTTATATCTATTATGGTAGCTGCTATCATGTCTCAACCTCTTTAAGGCAGGTATAAACTGTGAAAGTGAAGGTCGATGGTTATGAAAGATAATGGTACTAATTAAACTGGTCTGGTCTTTTTACATTCACAAGCCACATTTAGCTTTAGGACCAACACATGAACACTGCTGAGGGATTTGCTGGAAAAACAAGTCTAATCCAAGGAAGCCTCACCTCTTACCCAACTACATATTAAAAAACAAGATATTTTGCTCAGTCCTTCAATATTCCAATATTCATAATTTCATGCACAAAGGTTGTGGCTTTTAAAACAAACAAATGTAGGGGAGGTTGCATTGCATTTTCCCCCTAAATCTCCAACCTGCCATGCTGCTCAGGGTCTGCAGAAAGATATGGTGACTGCTGCATACAAACTGGAAACCAAGTGTACCATGATGATGTCATCACATCGCAGTAGAAGTGTCTCAAGAAATACTGACCACTCGTAATATTATTTTCCTATCTCTTGTGTTGTGGTGAGTGGCATTATCAGCTGGAGCATCATCTGGTGAGCAGCAAGTTTGAGATGATATTTTCGCAGGCAGTGAATTTGAATGGCCATGATATGGATCATCAAGAGATGATTGCTGACAGACTTAATGTGATCACAGGCAGCTAATCTCTAGTATTCCTTCCATGAAAAATTTATGGCTGCCAGATAAGTTTCTCATGACACTTTCCTTCCCGTCCCCCCCAAAAAGGGAGATATGGATGTCTTTTTTTCTTTAGTTGGGCAGTTCATCTGAAAATGTTATACAGGACAGAAACCTAAAACATAAAAGAAAAGCATATACAATGTACATTCATCGGAAATATTAATATGCACAAGATCTATTTTGTTTTTCTCTTTTTCACCTCTTTTACAGACAAAAAAATATCTATCTTTGTATAGAGAAAGAGTAGGTTAACCCCCCCCCCCCCCCCCCCCCCCCCCCCCCCCATACCGAAACCATTGTTTTTTTATTGTTTCACTTTAAAATGAAATAAAATACAATTATTTTGGATAGCAATACTGAATAGCACATTTTTGTTTCAGCGTGAGTTACATACAAGTGGATAAAACTGCCCATAGTGTATATATTCTTGTTTACAGTGAATATGGTAATATACTTGCAGTATCTTCATTTGCTGACACAGTCAATTTGTGCAGTTTTTTTCCAGGACTGCTAGTAAATGACTGGAGAATAGCAGCCACAAAATAAAAGAAAAGCTTTACTCTATCTTTTTCCATCTACGTAAAATGTTAGCTTTATGAAGCAGTTGGTGCTATATTAGCCAGTGTAATACATGGATAACTTACTACAGAGTACTTATTGAGTAAGCAATAAAAGCTCATTTTAACTAGGCTACATATATTCAGTTAGCAGGTCACTGGTCATTGCAAAATGTTTGTAATAAAATAAAATGCAATCAGGGAAAAGTTCCCCAGAATTTCTATCTGATCTGGCATTTTTTTCGATACTAAACTAAGTTTTTTTAGCTTAACCCCCCTACCCCCATTTGCCTCTATCCCTCCAAGATCCACTGGGTGGGTGTGAAAATGTTTTGTTAATGAACCCAGTAATATGTATTCCCACTCCTGAAATTAAGATCTGGTTCTTTCAATATGTTTGAGGGCTAGTAACACGGTTATACTTTTCCACAGTAGGTCATATGTGGCACTTTTACATTTGCCTTTACTTATGGAAACAGAACTCATTGCATTGCTTTGGAATATTTGATTTGTTCTTTTTAGGCGAGGGATCAATAATTTTAGTTTGGACTGATTCATTAATGACAGTGAAGGGAACATTTCTATAACAGAGCTGAACGCTAATAAGGCTATTCTGTAGTATGATAGAGATGTACATTAGAGGTATGTTGCTTACTGTTGGCAAGAAAAGAACAGGATAACAAGGTTATTGATCCCAAGTTTTGCTTGATATAGCATCCAATTGTTTTCAATCCTTTGATAAACCAGCACATGGATAAACCTATTGTTTTTCAAAATTGTGCAGTGCTTTGTATTGTCCGATCAATATTTCTGCAGTTCATCTGAGCAAATGTTTGCAATAGCATTTTTTTTCGCAAAAACCTTCAACCTTTTCTTTAACAAATGGAAGTTTTGGGTTCAGATTACTATACTACTAATACAATGCAATATCACCAATTCAAGCAAATAAAATAGAGTTTTACAACTATTATTTCTGGTACTCGTAATGTTTCAATTCCAAGCTGTAAAGCTCCTTTTATTCCCCTTGTTTGGTTCTTTGTGGCTTTCCATGCCTAAAGCTGGCAGAGCAACCTGACTAGACTAAGTTGGCACTGCCTATTGGTAAAGAAATATATACAGAAAGTTGGGAATGTTTGGAAACCAGCATTCTAACAATGTTTGCTATGTTTTGCCATCAGAGCCTTAATATACACAAGAAAATAACAACCCTCTATTTTCTATTACACAAGCTCATAGTACAGCATTTATTATCATGCATACTTTTTTATGGAAACTAAAGGTTTCTTTAAAGATCAAACCTATATTCCAGCACAACGTTTATTTTAAAGTCACGCAATGAAGATATTTTCATTTTGTTTTCTTTAAGCAATATATAAAGGAATACTGTATTAGATACCATCATTTCTGCAAATAAAAGAATTTTATGCTAGACTATGATGTCCTGCATGAGTAGCACATTGATTCATCCCAGTGGGATCTGGAAGAAAATGTTTCCCATGTTAAAGCAAATTTGGCTAAATATTGAATTTTTTTCCATCCTCTGGACCAAAAAAAAGGTAAACTAAGGGTTATCTTTTAAAAAACAGTTACTGCCATAAATGGGAGGTGGTACACTGAACATGAACTGTGACGCTTTGCCACTATATCCCTCTCATTATCCAGGCTCCCAAGTTGACTTTTTACTCATTGTTATATTATGTTCCTGGTCTCTAGCAAAGGTCCTATTGTTTTGCTCCCTCCATTACTTTTTTGTGGAAGACCTTGTGTACATTTTAGAGTATCTCACTCACATCACTAAGCTTTTTTCCAGCAATGTTTGCCAATAATATGATACTGTTACCTGTAAAAGGAAACTGGTATGTTTTGATTTTACTGGTTACATAAGTTTTGTAATTAAATAAAATGTCTTGGATGTCAAATGCCCTGTATTATTTAATTTTTTTATAGAGGAAGCACTAGAAAGAAACTAATAAATACCTGTATATTCAGTAGAATTTACCATGTTAAAGAAAGTGAGTACAGTGCCCTAATAGTGAACAAACAGGGTCTGTTGGATATGTCTGTGTTTTTATGGAGCTGAAGTTAACTAAGCAATGTCTCATACGAAGTAGCAGAACACATGGGTTAAAAATTATATTAATGAGCTTGTGCAATGCCTTAGAGAGATTGAAGGAATTATTCATAAAAATGGGAACAGTCGCTTAAAAGTTCAAGTCCATTCAACACTTCCTCAATTCTGTATATTCAGCAAACTCTGTTATTTTCTGCAATGTGGCGAATTTGTGACAAATTCAACAGTTTACACAACTAGCATACTTCAGGTTCAGTGTTCACTCTGAAATATTGTTCAATGCTGTTCATTTCTTCACCAATGTTAAGATAATCATTAAAGCTAAATCATGTTTGTTGGAGCAAAGCAACAGGTAGTTTCACTGTGGTTGTCGATTTGGTTGTCAATTTCCCTGACTATTTAATTCAGACGCTGCCCTTGTGTCGCTAACAATCTAGTTCAGTATCCGACTGAGACATCTTGGTCCCACCAGAGAAGGCCCACAGCCTACTAGCAAAATTGTCATGCACACCAGAACTATCATAATAAATCATCATTTTTTTCAACATTACAAAATAGCCCAAGTATAAGAGGAAGTAAAGGTAACGAGGGAACTCCAAACATTCACATCATATAGACACTTTTTGTCACCAAGCCTGGGTCCTCTGGTGGGCCAGTCCGACACTGATCTAGTTTTCCTTTACAATCACACAAACACACACACAATTTAATGACTCTGTGCAAAGAACTGGGTTGTCAGTCAGAGCATTCTAGACACACCAGTAGTGGAGAAGGAGGAAGCAGTCGGGAAGCAGATATCAACAAATACCATAGTGGACTTAGATCTAGCAACTACCAGACATGGAGTCTTAGGTACTCCTGATTTTCTCCAGTGACCCCCCACAAGTAGGTTTGGGCTTAGCTGCAAAGAGATACCCAGATGCAATGCGTAGGGTTGCTGTTCACTGGCGGTACAAGAAAGAGGCAAAAGACAAAGTCCAAGTCCAGGCAGAAGTTCAAGGTAAGCAGAGATAAGCAAAGTCCAATAATCCAAGACAGAGGTCAAAGATATTTAGGCGCCAACACCAAGAACTGATTGGCTTAAAAAGCTGGAATGTGGGAATACGACCGTAGCGGAAATGACGCAACCGCATTCATGTAGCAATGACGCGACCATATTGTAATGATGTGACCGTGATTTCAAACTGCCCAAGGATGATGATAAGAAATATTCCGGACACTCGAAACTTCCTCAATTTTTTCATGCCATCCATCCATCATTTATTAATCTGTATAACAAGCATCATTTTTATAGCACCAACATTTTCTGAAGCCCACATTAACTTTCTTTTTCTATTGTTTTAAATATTGTACAAATAACTCAACACGTACATCCTTGACTTTTGCTGTTTTACACCTCATTCATGGGAAATCAGTTCATGGTTCACTCTGGAAATTGTTTCAGACCTTACAAGTGCTTTCTCACAGCGGAAGACAGTGTGATAAACTGCTGTTTTTTTTACTAGAAAGAATGTTTGCTTACTATTTCATCATGTCCCGGAGGCACAGAAATATAAAATAAGTACATCGGTTGTCATAATGACAGGATGAAAATGGAGCCATCATATTTCAATAACACAATACAATGAGCAGCCCCATCGAGTGATGAATTATGGACTCTCTTTCGCACTCTACTATAAGTTAATATTATCTCCCCAGGATAATTAGAGTGAAGTTCAATTACTGACCCCGAATTACCGTGTGGGCTACGCCATGGATTTTGACACAGTGTTTTATACATTTATCTTTTCACCTAGTGCACTAAATCTGCATCAAAGCAGAGATTAATCTTTGTGGCCTTCATCTAACTGTAGCTATTTTTCTTACAAGGATTGGCTGGTCCCTTGAGCTCCCTCAAGCAGAATATAAGCAGGTCTGTTGTACACCTTTTTTCATTGCCAGTTTACTTGGCTCTGAGTTTCTTCCAGCACATGCCTTTTTTCATATATATGAACATTTATTAAGATTACAGTCTAACTTGAAAAAATACCCTGTACATTTATTTAAATCACAAAGCCACAATAATTGCATTATTTAAACACTGAAGAAAGTTACATACAAACTGTATGTTTAAAAGAACACTTTGAATACACTTTTTACTAGTTGGTGATTTCTTTGTGAAGGATGCAGTTTATTATGAAGTAACAACATTATCATTTCTCTAAAAGATGCAAAAACAAAATAAAAACTCATAATTATACACATAGATGCATGCATATACATTTGAAGTTGAATCTGTAAAAAGAAAATCAGAGAAAATGTAACAACTTTCACTAACATCTCTGCGTAGAGATATTATTTAAATGTATTTTTTGTGGGGAAAGGATTGAAATGTTAGAATTCTGACATGATGCTGATTCTGCACTTGCTTGACTCTGAAATTTTCAAGAGGAAGCTGGAAGTAAAGTGGATTGCAGGGCTACACAGAGAATAAAAGAAGATTGGTTTAGTGACAAGCAGGGGGCAGCACTTGAGGAAAGAAAGCCATTAGTATTTAAAGTATTTAACCCCTCCCCCTCAGAATCACCTTGAGAAGAACAAGTATTTAGTGCCCCTTTAAGGGCAGTGCTATAGTTCAGTGGTTAGCACTGCTCACTTACAGAGCTGGGTTTGCATTTGTCTGTCTGTCTGTTTGTATTTGACAATTCAGAGAGATACAGAGAATTAGATTCTAAACTCCACTGGGGCAGGGATTAATCTCTGTAAAATCACAGTCAGCGCTATATATATAGTGGGGGAAATAGTTATTTGATCCCTAGCTGATTTTGTCATTTATAATTTTAAGGGTAGGTTAATTTTAACATTGAGAGATAGAATATCCAAAATAAAATCCAGAAAAACACATTGTACAAATTATATCAATTTATTTGTATTTTGCAGTGAGAAATAAGTATTTGATCCCTCTGGCAAACAAGATCTAATACTTGGTGGCAAAACCTATATTGGTAAGCACAGCAGTCAGATGTTTTTTGTAGTTGCTGATGAGGTTTGCAGATAAGTCAAGAGGAGTTTTGGTCCACTCCTCTTTGCAGATCATCTCTAAATCATTAAGATTTTGAGGCTGTTGCTTGGCAACTCAGAGCTTCAACTCCGTCCATAAGTTTTCTACTGGCTAGGCCACTCCATGACCTTAATGTGCTTCTTTCTGAGCCACTCCTTTGTTGCCTTGGCTGTATGTTTTGGGTCATTGTCTTGCTGTAATACCCAGCCATGATCCATTTTTATTGTCCTGGTGGAGGGAATGAGATTGTCACTCAGGATACATAGCTCCATCCATTCTCTCATTGATGTGGTGAAGTAGTCATGTGCCCTTAGCGGAGAAACACCTCCAAACCATAATGTTTCTGTCTTCATGCTTGACAGTGGAGACAGTATTCTTTGGGTTACAGGCAGCATTTCTCTTCCTCCAAACACGGCAAGTTGAGTTAATGCCAAATAGGTCAATTTTTTTCTCATCTGACCACAGAACCTTCTCCCAGTCACTCATAGAATCATACAGGTGTTCACTGAAAAACTTCATATGGGCCTGCACATATGCCTTCTTGAGAAGGGGGACCTTGCAGGCACTGCAGGATTTTAAACCATTACAGTGTAATTTGTTACCAATGGTTTTCTTGGTGACTGTGGTCCAAGCTGCTTTGAGATCATTAGCAAGTTCCCCCCATGTAGTTTTAGGCTGATTTCTCACCTTCCTCATGATCAAGGATACTCCACGAGGTGAGATTTAGCATGGTGCCCAAGGTCGATGTCGACTGACGGTCATTTTGTATTTCTTCCGTTTTCTTTCTATTGCACCAACAGTTGTCTTTTTCTCACCGATCGTCTTACTTATGGTTTTGTAGACCATTCCAGCTTTGTGCAGGCCTATGATCTTGTCCCTGACATCCTTAGAAAGCTCTTTTGTCTTGCCCATATTGTAGACGTTAGAGAGGTTTATTCACTAAAGTCCAAATTGTTGTGTACAGTCGCAAATTCACCAGATAAAGACAGTCACAATAGGCTACTACTGTCGCAGTCAAGTCTTTATAATTAGAATATTGTCACAATATTGACTTTATTATGGGAAAATTGTCACAATGTTAACTTTAAAAAATGGTTGCAACTTTACAATGGGAATATTGTTGCGGATTTGCTATGGGAATCCGCTGTTTTGAGAATTCGACAGTTGAATCTGCACCTTAGTAAATAACCGTCTGACTGATTAATTGAGTCTGTGGGCAGGAGTCTGTGGGCAGGAGTCTTTTATAAAAGAGACTATTTAAGACAGCTGTCTTTAATCCTGGTAACGAGTTGATTAGGAGCGTCTAACTGCTTTGTAGGAGCCAGAACTCTTAATGGTTGGTAGGGGATCAAATACTTATTTCTCACTGCAACATGCAAATACATTTTATATAATTTATACAATATGTTTTTCTGGATTGATCCCTTGCCTAGAAGAAGATTAATATACCCATAAGCATACCTGTAAAATTCAGCACACAAACTACATGATGTATTATAGAATAGTTCCCGAATTTATAATGGCAGCCATATGGAAAATTGGAATTCTGTAATCTAGGGGCATTTGAATAAATCCATGTATGTATTGAGGTAAGATAATGTACATTGCTGATTAGGAAGATTTATCTGGCATTCACACAGTAATGATTTTAATGGAGTCCTAACCTTGGCCTGTTGTCTTATTTTAGGTGGTGCAGTTTTAGCTTAATGACATTATAAACTGATTTTCTTGCCTAGAAGTATATGAGTTAAAGAAGAAAGTTTAACTTTATCAATTTTTTCTATTACTTTTTAAATAAATATTTTAAAAAAGAGCTTTAGAATTATGTTAAGATAAAAGACAATCAAATCTACTCTGCTCAAAGTATCTGCTCTACTCTGCTTAAAAAAAACCCTGTCAGGGGGTGCCTGTCATGACTTTTGATTTTATTTTTTGTCACTGCATATTGCTTTTTAATATGGATTAATAAAGCTTCACTGTTTTTACTGATGGGAGTGCCGGAACCTGACTATTTTGCTGCAACACAAGGCTATTTCATCCTGTGCACCCCATATTTTACAGCAATGGATCATTGATTACTGTTTATTTTTATCTCTACTCGTATTGAGATTGAGCGAGAATACCGACATTCAGTGCATTCTATTTATTCTTAACACATTTGAAGTCTATTTCTTTATTAAATTGTGTAACACTTACAGTATGTCAGAGATGATCAAACTTGCAGTACTATAGCTGTAGTTAAAGAACAACTGCAAATTGTGTCTGGCAGCATTTCATTGCAGGTTGTACATCCTTTTTATCTTTCTATGTTTTAATTAGGGGTATATTTTTCTTGTAACACATGAGTGATGTCAACACTGGCTTTGACTGTCAGAAGATTGTCAATTCAAGGGGATTTTCAGTTTGAAGAACTTATTATATAAATAAAAATAAAATAACAAGTATACAAATGTAACTGGGTTTGCTTTGTCATTTAACACTTTGTGAAAGAATTCAATTTGCAGCATAGCAATGTAATGGGGTTATTTATAAAGATCTCAACCGTTTCAATTTGTTTTGTTATTTATCAATGCTTTTCAATAATATTTTTTTTCACTAGACTTTGACTGGTGCAGCATCACCATTGCTCCAGGATTATAACCACCATTTCATTAAACCTATTTTTAACCATTCTGCCCCCCCCCCCTCCCATTTACCCAAGAATACCAGGACACAAAAAGACGGGGTTAGAAGGCCGCAGCTCTTTTTATTATTAAAACCAAATTTAACAAACCAAATAACTTTTTTAAAGTTATGTATCCATTTCAATATTAACACATCAGAATGCTTGCCCCTTTTCAAAATATTTTCCAATGGCTGCCCCATAACCACTAGTCCTGGGATCCCATGCCCAAGGACTCACCAATTAGCTGTCCCACCACACCAGCCACTCTACCCATGAGAATGGCGGCAAGTAGTATCAGGACAGACAATAACCACAAGTCCTGGGACCCCATGCCCAAGGACTCACCAATTAGCTGGCCCACCACACCAGCCACTCTACCCATGAGAATGGCGGCAAGTAGTATCAGGACAGCCAATAACCACCAGTCCTGGGACCCCATGCCCAAGGACTCACCATTATATATATATCACCATCTCCTCCAGATAACACCTTCAAGGCAAGCATTCCCAATTCCGCCAGGCCAGTGCTGCGACAAAAGAGAGACTGGTTTGATAAAGAAACATCCCAATAAACAACACAAGATATTTACATTTCCTTCAAACAATTACTTCTTAAAAAATATAAGAATTAATAAGAATTTTTTTTTATTTCATCTTTTTTTTTAAAAATATTTTTAATAGATTTTAATACACAATATACATAAGAGTTATATACATACAGTATGCATCAAGGGTGGGAGGGAGGGATCTGCTTACCCAGTTTCAGTGCAAAATGACCATAAGGGCTCCCAGCCCCTCCCACTTCCTTTTTTCCCCACACATCCTTCTTCCTGTAAACCCCCACCTTCTCCTTTCCCTTTCACTTCCTAGCCCAGTCAATAGCCCCTTACCCTATAGCAGGGGACCTGTATGCTCCAGGGGCTGCTTTTTTGATTCTGCTGATTTATATAAGACCAAAATGAAATTGTTGATATGAAAAGAAATAAGATCAATATTGATAAATATCAACCCAGTAAAGTGGCACACTTTGCAATGTTCTCAATGCAGTTCACCTTCCATTGCAGATCGATATAGATGTTTTTTGTCAGAGCAAAACATAATCTGACTGTGGCAAAATGACTGAAACAAATATTTCACCAGCTTTATAGGCAGAAAAATGTTTTGACATTTATATATATATATATCCCCTAATGAGTTAAGATAAATCAAAAAAGGTATAGTGAATTTACATATATTCATATGAAGTAAATGCTGTTAACACATCAGAATATCTCAATGTGCAAATAACTACTTTAAAAATGTGAAAAATACAAAGGCCCTGTTGAAATATAATTCTGAGAAAAAAGAGAAAAAATACACAGGAATGGCCAATGAAAGTGTCATCAAATTATAAAGAGCAAACTTTGACTCCGTAGTGTTATTACAGTACAAAGCAAGGTTTATTCACCATGTTGGATGGGACAGTTTTCATGTAGTTGCTGACCTGATGCTAACATACAGTACTTAGCCCGATGCTAACATACAGTACTTAGCCCGATGCTA